>CM059198.1:58869782-58976027 GCA_030323885.1 Branchipolynoe longqiensis | reverse complement strand
TTATTGATCAGATCCTGATCAAACTTCACACCAAGGTTCTTCTTCGTATAGCAAATCACCCCAGCTTATCAAAACTAATAATATGAATAAGCAATGCTTAGGACCGACCCACCGATATAACTACAGCAAAGTATTTTATGATTTTTGTTTTACTCCACTCGCGGTGTTCGATTTGAAATTCTATCAACTCGGGTGACCCGAATACGGCCGTCGTTTCCGCGGAGTAAGCTATTAATATTTCATTTGTGCATCCATGTTTATGCCAAATTGTTATTTATTTCTTTTAATTTTGAATAAACTAAATTTTGAACTGCACGTATCGGCAAAGTCTGTGGCAGTGGGCATTTATTTTGATATATTATTAACCAATAGCTGTCGTCCACCCTGATTGCTGCGGACCGAAGTTCGACGAGCGGTTTCCGTTTGCTGGATTTGGATTATTCTGTTATTCAACACAAATTTACAAATGGCGCCGCCCATACAGTGCTATTTCCGTTTCCATTTGCTGGATTTTGGTGATTTCATGTTCCACCTCTATAGTACAGGTATTGTTTATGCATATATGTACACGTGTTAGTCATTAGCCTCCCCATGGGTGGGTCGGTATAAACAAATTAGATCGCAGGAAAATGTAGGTTTCCGTGGCAACCATAATACAATCACTCGCACCTCCATGTCCGTTTAGGGTCCGTAGAATCATGAGTTGTTTATACAATAACATGAAACGTTGTAGTTAAAACCTTTAGAATGAGCTCTTTACAGTGGTGCAATCCGCTAAGCTGTACTCCTATTATCCAATGAGTATTAGGCATGTGCACATCACAGTATTTACCCGACTTTCGCTCCGGCCGATAATCATGAATATTTATTATTATTCGGGGATATTAATTTTTTAATCTACCATATTCATTTTCGTATACCTGCTTTCTATGTATTGACCAATTTTCATAAAAATTGTGTGATGAGCAGATGCATTGTGATGATGCATTGTGATGAGGCTGTGTGATGACTCACTCACCCCAGCCATAACATTCTGACCTAGAGAATCCAGTCAAAACTGCCTGACATCAACTTTTGGCCGCCAGATTCTAGAGTTGCAATTCCAGTTGTCATTTTATGACGATTTTTAGTAAGAAAAAATGCTATAGTTACCATGCACATTCCTGGCAGTCTTACCTCTGATTTTTGCATCTGAACACTTTAATGGCTTAGTAAAATGCCTTTCAAATGTCATACAACACTGAAAATAGTCTCTATCTGTGCGTAAGTCTTTGGTGCTTCAAAAACGGATGTAGCAATGAATGCAGTGTGCCTGTGCGTCATGTGTGGTGCCGTTTTCCGACATGACTGTGCCGCTCAGGAGGTCGCAAAAAGTTGTACGAGTTTTATTGGTCTGGCGTCAGTGGCGCTCCTGGTGGATTCTAGGGTAACCACAAAGGGGTATTTTATGATCTAATATTTAAAAAAAGAAATTCTCTTTTAAAAAGAAGCTATGTATTACTTTTCCCTCTGTATCTCTTTCCTCCCTCCCTCCTTCCCTTCCCTTTCCCTCGCTCCTCTCTTTCTCTCACTCTCACTCTATCTATCTATGTATCAGTCTATCTCTCTCACTCTCTCATTCACTCACTCACTCACTCACACACACACATATGATGGAAATGTGATCGCACTTCTCCATACATAGCCTGCACTACCTGGAGATGAGTAGCGTGAGACTTCCGGCGCCGAAACGCCGTAAGGGACCGCGTCCAGGAAGTGATACCAAGCTTCCGGTTCCGATAGTGGAAGACACTGGGGATCCTCCTGCTGTGGACAACTGGAACTATTTCACAGGTGACCTGGCAGGCGACCACGTGTTAGTCAGGAAGAGTGGCGACATAGATGTCCTCTATAGGATGGTAAGCACTTCCCTCATTTGGGTTAAAAACTATTTTTGGTGGTAAATATTTATTCATTGCTAACAATGCCAACATTTATGTTAAAATAAAGTTCGATTAAAAAAAACCCACAATTACTGTGATTTACGAAAATATATATAATAGCTACTTTACAAGAAGTGACCGATTTGGGTTAAAAACAATTTTTGGTGGTAAATATTTATTCATTGCTAACAATGCCAACATTTATGTTAAAATAAAGTTAGATTTTAAAAAAAACCCACAATTACCGTGATTTACGAAAATAGATATAATAGCTACTTTACAAGAAGTGACCGATCGCCGACTGGTTCTTCAAAAGCCTGCAGGAGCAAGCAACTGTATAGGTGTTCGTCTTGAAAAATTCGAAAGTCTCTGGCGCGGGGTGACACTGGGGGCGTATTCGATTAATCAACTCGGGTCACCCGAGCTACTGCTTGGTGCATGCGCAGACTCTACATCCTCACGTTACATAATCGAACACTCTCCAACACGCTTGGGGTGGGCAAAATGGTGGTTTAATCCAAAACATTTTTTTTTTATAACTGATATAACTACAGCAAAATAGGATTTAAAGTACTTTTTGATTGGATAGTTTAATTATATTTCCATTTCTTGACAGGTTGTTATTAACCATCCCGTGTCCGTCGGAGTAGGTGGCCCTGTATGTGGCTTGGCTGTCTGGGTCGCATAAATTTAGCTCTATTAGAAATTACCTTAGTCCTCCTGAATTTCTTCCTAAATCGGAGGGGCCGACCCTATAAATTATTCTTCACACCGTGTCAGAACAGTGTCAGGTGGCGCGAAGTGCGTATTGGGGTGCTCGGTAAAGCGGGCCACCCCTTTGTTGCCACGTGATCTGTTGGCTATGTTTTCATTTCTGAGTAATTCTGAGGGTCACACTTGTATAAGGGGAGCCCTTCTAACTGGATTACGGGCCTTCTTCGAAAGTGCCAATTGACGGACTCAGATTCAGTACCGTTAAGCTCTAGCTTTGTCTTTTACTCTTGGGGTATGGTGATGCATATCCGCCACTCGAAGACGATTCAATTCGCTGAGCGGGAGCTACTAATACCTATCACCTCGGTCAGAAGCACTGTGCTTTGTGCCATGCACTGGGTTCGCAAGCATTTTGCGGATACCCGAGTCAATAGTGCGGCGCCAGTGTTCCAGGTTCCCTCGCCGGGGGGGGGGGGGGGTATGCACTGCTAACTTATGCCGTGCTACAATCAGCCATTAAATACTTCATGGCTTGTGTAAGCTTGGATCGGGAGACCTTCTGCCACTCATTACATAGAGGTGGTGCCACTTATTTGGCAGCACAGGGGCGACTATTCGGGAAATTAAAAGTAGGGGGGATTGGGCTAGCGATACGGTCTATAAATACAATGCAACCCCGTTGTCAGACCGGGTAATCAGCGACATGCGGGTGGCAGCCACTTTAGAAGGCTTGTACATTGGCTGGGTGGGCCGAGTTCGGCCGTGGCGGTTAGCTCAGCCAGGATTTTGCAATTAATTGATTAGCCGAAATAAAATAATAAATCACCCAAGTGCGATCCTACAGCGCGTATACACGACAGTGTATGCAGATTTAGGTAGAGCGCGGCAGCGAAAGTGTGTATACCCATTATGGTTCATCGAAACTCCGACAGGGGAGAGGGCGGCGCTGCCGGCTAGCAGCGGCGAAGGGAAGCAGTCACTGCCTGCCCAACTCGCATCAGGTGCACAACGGTGTGCGTATTTGATTTTTTAATTTATTTATGTTTAATGATAATTGATTTGATTGTTGGTTGTGGATTGTTAATTTTGATGGATTGATTATTAAGTCGGTAGGGCGGTTAGCCCAGCCAGGATTATGCAATTAATTGATTGGCCTGAATAAACTAATAATCAGCCAACTACATTTGACTTGTTAAGTGAGATCCTACATATATATATATTTTACCTCGGTATACAGCCTCAGGCTAGCCTCAGGCTAGGGAGAAGGAAGCACGTGAGGTACCAGCAATTAGCATATGCAACTCACGACTGGATTACGTGTCGTTGGGTTGCTCCGGCAAATTTAGTCTACATACAAGCTAATACGCAGTAAGTATCATAAAAACTGTGGTTAGCTTAATCATGATGCATTAGGGCATCATTATGGAAAGTTTAGACTTTCTTTGGTCCAATTTGGACGAGTTATTTGGTTATAAAAAACCAAGGATAAAATTCCTTCTCGAAGGATTGAAACCGATCATTAGCGGTTCTGTCAACACCCGAGTCACCGTGTGATTATGGGTAGAGATGTGGGCTCCGCCTCGTCTCCTGTGGAAATTCTCTCATACTCTAATAGAGAGTAATGTTGGAGATGCTCCTGGGTTTCTTTTATAGACTCCCCACAAAACTTTTTCAGGCGTTTCTCCGAGTTTCGTAGCATTTTCTCCAACTTGTTGACGTTGTAGTCACAGGTGGGAGAAGTGTGCGGAACAGAGGGATGGGCGGGCCGATACACTGGTCCCGACCCCACGTAAGGTTTGGGCTTGACCCACAACCCACACACAAATTTAGCTTATTACGCCTGTGTTATAACGGTATAAACACGTTCTGTAACACCAATAGATGTCCAAATGAGTTTGAAACAACCATATTGTGACATATATATATATTCCGGGACTGATCAAAAATTTTTGTTTCAGCTCCCGATGGCCACGAAGCGGAGTAAGCACGGTGCAGCAGCAGCCGAGGGGCGTGTTCCGAGTGGTGGGGACGAGGAGTACGACTCCTCACCCGTTTTGTCGGCAGAGCCTGCGACACAGCCCGGGGCGCATATTCTCTCCGAGGAGGACATAGTGCCTGACGGTGCCGCGCCTCAAAATTGGGAGACGCGGTTTGTGGCGATGGAGAGTCACATAATGGCTCTCAAACCACCGGTGTCTCGTAAACGGCGAATGCCGAGTGTGCAAGAAGAGTCTTCTCTGGAGGATTTCTCCGACACAGACTCAGCGATGGAGCTTAGGGCTCCTCCTCCTTCTCCTAAACGGAGAAAGAAGAAGAAACAGGTTGTTTCTTCGGGTGATGAGTTCACCAAGGAGAGGGGGAAGACTGGGCTTCGCAAAAAGCGCAAGACCAAGTCCAAGAAGAAGAAGAAGAAGAAGAGGAAAGTTTCTTCTTCTTCTGACTCGTCCACGGATTCCACATCCACGGAATCGGACTCAGACACGCAATATGAAGGTGTCTATGCTGCCATTGGGGGCAAAGTGGCTAAGAAAGTCGAGAAGCCAAGGGCTAAGCGGGTGAAAACCACTACGCTTATGCGTGAGAACATTAATGGCCATTTCCGCACGTTTAAGCCGGCGGAGATTATTTCTAAATTATCAGATGAGTGAACAGGCATTAAAGGTGTTCCCAACTCCATCATTAAGGAGATGGATCGAGATGTCAATATGACGGAGGACCGTAAGAGATTTGAGGGTGTGTTGCACATAGTGCATAAGGCGGTGCTTGGTACCTTAACAGCTATTGCTCCTGTAGCAAACAGAATGCAACAAGAAAACAAGTTCTCGTCTTTGGCTAAGACGATGGACAAAGGTATTGCATTGTTGGCGGCGGCAGGTAATTACCTGTCATATCGAAGATATGAAAATGTTTTCAAGTCAGTTTGCACAGATGCTGGCAAAGAAGTGGCTCGCTCAAAGAAGGTTACTGATAATGATGGGAAAGAGTTTACGCTCTTTCTTGCTCCAGAGCCGATTAATGGGAAACCTTTAGATAACACCAAAATGTTTGGCGGTCAACTACAATACCTCTATAAAGAGGTAGAAACTGCAGCCAAGAGTGGCAAAAACATGGATGGTAAGAAGAAACAGGAAACTCCTCGTTTCAAAAGGTCACGAGGGGATTTTCGTCCACGGCGGTTCACCAGAGGAACCATACCGGGCTCAATCTTCGGTCAAGATTTTCGGGGCCTGGGCGCTCGCTCAGGCTGGACCGACAACACCGCACGGCCACTGGGCCGAGGGGTCAACTCGCCGAGACCCTTCCCCAGGGGCGGGTCCAAGTAGAGGTTGAAACACAAACGTTACAAGTCCTTCCAGCCTCTAAAACCACACAAACTGTAAGCAACTTTGTGGCTGGTAATATTCATAATCATATTTCTGAGTGGCACAAAATTACTAGTGACCAAGAAATTTTACAAATAGTTAGGGGTGTTCACATTCCCTTCACACAAATTCCGGTACAAGGCAGGATACCTTTTCCTTATAACATTGAACCGGTTGAACGAGAGGCACTAACTAAACAGGTACAAAAATTCTTTGAGAAAGGGATTATACAGAAAGTGCACATACTGTCAGGAGAGTTAATTTCAAACATCTTCTCGAGACCAAAGCCTAATGTGCGTGAGGTGCGATGATTGGATTTTAACATTTCCTTAATAAAATGGTTGAATATCGACATTTTAAAATGTTCTCGCATATAACCAGCACAGCGATCTTGATTACAACCAGTGCGTGGATGGCTAGTGTTGATTTACAAAATTGCATATTATACGCTTCCAATAAGAGAAAAAAGACGGAAAGTTCTTCGGTTTCTTTGGGATAACCAACTCTATGAGTTTACTTGCATGCCGAATGGTTTAGCTTGTGCCCCTCGTTTATTCACTAAACTGCTTAAACCTGTTTTTTCAGTAATGGCGCGGAAGGGTCATATAATGTTTCCATACATAGATGATTCCTTTATTATTGCATCAACACAAATTGATTGTGAGAATGCAGTTTTGGATTTATGTGCATTACTTACTAAATTGGGGTTTTATGTACATCCACAAAAGTCAGTTTTTAAACCAACAAAACAAATCAAATGTTTAGGGTTTATTCTGGATACACAGTCTCTTACAGTGTCGATAACAGAACAAAAACTAATTAAGTTTATGAATACAGCGACTCAGCTTATTAAGCTATCAAAACCTAAAATTAGACAGGTCGCAGACCTTATTGGGATAATGGTATCGTATGCACCCGCTATTCTATACGGGAACGCCCATATTAAATCTCTAGAAATAGATAAAAATTTAGCGTTAACACAAACTAAAGGGAATTTTGAGCGAAAGATGTTTATTTCGCAAGAAGGGCTACAGGATATTGCATGGTGGATCCAACACATAGCAAGTTCATCAAATCCAATCCGTATGGCGGAACCTAATACGGTAATTACTACTGATGCTTCGTTAGAAGGTTGGGGAGCTCATCGAGATGGGGTCACAACAGGAGGTAGATGGCTTAATGATGAAAAATCAGACCATATTAATGCACTAGAACTGCGTGCTATTTATCTGGGCTTATTTAGTTTAGTAAAGATACATAAATCACAAGTTAGAATACTAACTGATAATACTACTGCCATGGCATATATTCGTAACATGGGTGGAACCAAATCAAAGCCTTGCAATCAGTTGTCTAAACTGATTTGGAACTGGGCACAGGCTCAACAAGTTTGGCTGACTGTAGCGCATATTCCAGGGTCACAAAATACACTTGCAGACTATAAAAGTAGAAATTTCCATGACCATTTAGAATGGTCTTTCTCTACACCTTTGTTTAATTTCATTTGTGAAAAATGGGGTACACCTGAAGTTGACTTATTTGCATCACAAAATAATAACAAATTACCTTGTTATGTTTCTTGGCATCCTGAACCGGAGGCTTGGAAGGTAGATGCATTTGCTATTACCTGGGAAAATAATTATTTTTATATTTTCCCACCGTTTAGCATTATCAGCCGAGTTGTCAGGAAAATCGGTTTGGAAAGGACACATGCGATACTGGTGATACCCGATTGGGACACGCAACCTTGGCTGCCAGCAGTTTCACAACTGGCAAAAGAACATATACGATTCCCAAGAAAACTCGGGAATCTGACACACCACGGACCGCTAGTGGTTCACGGCGACGTGTCAACGACGCCCCTATTGGCATTTCTTTTCTAAGGAAACAGCTGCAGCAATTTGGTTTGGACAAAATTACTGAGAATAGGATAGTATCTGATGCCTGGAGGCCAGGAACTGTTAAAATGTACACATCCTATTTAAAGAAATGGGGTGTACATTGTTTGTTAATGAAAGTTAAGCCAACAAATCCAACAATTTCACAAGTAGCTCGTTTTCTTCGTTCCCTAGAGGATGAAGGACTATCTTTTGGGTCGATCAATGCGGCAAGATGTGCGTTATCAATCATATTACCTAGAATTGATGGCGAAACAGTTGGAAAACATTATGTTCTTTGTTATCTACTTCATTCAATTTATCAAAGGAATCCTCCAAAACCAAAGTATAGTCGGTTTTGGGATGTGTCTATAGTATTTAAGTTGTTTCAGGCTTGGCCTCACAACTCGTGGTTAGATATAAAACAATTAGGTTTTACGGTCGCGGTCCTGTTATTAGTAACCGGACACAGAGGACAGACGATTGTTGCTTTGTCTTTAACTGGATTAGAAATAGACAAGAAACAAGCTACGTTTGATTTAGCACAATTGCTTAAATCGAACACGTTAGGTGACCCTTTATCTACGGTTCACTTAGACTGTTTTCCGAGTGATCGGAAATTATGTGTTGTATCAGCCATACGGGCTTATATATCTAAAACAAAGGATTTATGTGCATCACAACAACTATTAGTGAGCTTTATAAAGCCACATAAGGTAATTTCACGAGACACCCTTGCCAGATGGACAATTACGGTGTTGAAATTGGCTGGAGTGGATACGAGCAAATACTCATCTCACTCAACTAGAGGTGCCATGGTCTCCAAGGCACGGTTGCTAGGTGTTTCTGTGAAAAGAATACTAGCGCATGCAGGCTGGAAGACGGCTAAGTCGTTTGCAAAACATTATAATAAACGACTAGAAAAGCCTACCGGCGTTGCAAAGCGTCTTCTCGCCAACTAACAAGAATAGGTGAGAACAAAAATTTAGAATGTTATAATAATAAGAAAGAATGATATTATGGATAAAAATGAATTATGTAAGGTTCTCCCGAGCTTGAGGCTAGCTCGCAGGCTGTTTGTATACGAGGTTTAGGTAAAATAGTAGTGTTATACGAATCTTACCTGGGTATAGATGATGGATATAACTGTTGTTTTTCCCGAGGTACTTTCCCAAGGTATAAGCCTCGGATAGACGTGGGCTAGGGGCCACCCACCACACCCTACCACGTCTATTGTGTTTGCTTGTATCAAGAAAACATTACAGTTCCATTATTATTATTATAGATCATATTTTATCCTGAATAAGTAGGTAAAGATTGCTGGACCTGGATGTGCTTTCCTCTCCCTCACCCACGTCTATCCAAGGCTTATACCTCGGAAAAACAACAGTTATCCATCATCTATACCCAGGTAAGATTCGTATAACTATACTATATATATATATATATATATATATAACCAACGATATACATCTAAGTATATCGTTGGTTGCTTTTTCGAGTTTTACATCCTGGCAACATCTAAGGTCATATCAGGACGGGTACCGACTTGTGACAGTGCACACTAGTGGCGACTTTATAGTGCTGCCCCACTGAGAAATCTGGCATGATGACACCATGACCTGATTTCCAACTCAGTCACATTATCCTAACACTGAGCTAACCGTTCCTTGTCATATCCTATTAATGCCAAGCGCCAGGCTAGGAAGCAACAAGTATCAATTTTATAAGGAATTTGTTTGACTCGTCTGGGAACCAAACTCCTGATCTCCCGCATGCGAGGCCCGTGCTCTACCGATTTGGCCACCGCTCCCCGTGTCAGATTATAAGAATACATTCAAGTATATAGTATTCGATGAATAATCATGAGTAATTCTGACAGTGACAGTCTGACCGTTAAAATTGCATCAAGATAATTATGTATATAAATATACATTTCACCCACCAAGATGTCCATTTCTTTGTGTTCATATTACAAACAAAATTGTTGTTGAAATTTTTCTTTTCTTCACAGGGTTTTTTCGGGAAGGGGAACTTATCGAGGAACAAGCCCGAATACAATGAGGAGTTCTGGACAATGCCGAAAAGGCGGAAATATGGAATGGGAGAACACCAGCAGCAGCAGCCACTTCTACGCGTCATCCCCAAGAGACAGTAAGTGGCTTATCTATAATCTAACATCTACGCTTCCTTTTCGTCTGCTCTTGTGACTATTGTTACATATGTTTACTCTGGAGGAAATTCACGAAATTTTGACGACGGCCCTCTTTTTCTCCCTGCTACATCCCGCCAGCATAGTTAGTGCATTTGGTTAAATTTGTAAGCACTTCTTAAAATATCATATCAGCTTATATAAGACTATTAAGAGGTGGGTGGTCATGCACTCTGTTATGTCCTTTATATCATGATTAGCCAGGAAATATACATATGCACATACATATGTACATACATAGATACATAGATGCATACATACATGCATATATGACAAATCCATGGAACAGTCTTCCAGACCAAGTGGTTGGAGCACCAACCGTAGAAACATTTGAGGGAAGGCTGGATAGACATTGGAGAGGACACTCACAATTATATGACTTCAGGGCTCTGTGCACCTCCACATATGTGCAAAGAAATATTATTTGTTTACCATAATGAGCTGGCAATTGAGGCCCAATAGGCCCTAGATCAGCCAGAAGAGGATATGTAAGTTAATCTGTACGTTAATACATACATCCATGTACATACATAGATACACACATGGTTTCCATGTTACAGGAAATATACATACATACATACATTCATACATATATACACACACACATATGTACATAGATACATAGATGCATATATGCATACATATATATATGAGCCTGTCTCAAAAGGTGCTAACTCTTCGTTTTTTTGTCCATTGTAACGATTGACACAAAACAGCACAGAAACAGTTACACTGAAAACACAAGGACATTTGCTTCAAATCAATATGTATTCTATTGGGATTATGAAACACCATGTAAAAAACAAATCAGTTTATCCTGAGCAAATGCATAAGTAGATAGTGTGTTGATCGTTACTATGGACAATTGCTTAGCACCTTTTGATACAGTCTCATATGCATACATGCATATATTCATACATATATACATGCACACATAAATGCATACATGTTTAACCATTGGGCTATTCCACCCCCCGCTTAAGGCGAGCCTACGTGTTAATAAATAATTGTTTCCATGCGAATTTCTTGTGCCTCCCGCCGCCGGTTGTCTGCCTTCCTGCTAGCTTGACCCTTGGCTAGCAATGTGGTTAATATCAGAGGTAGGGAGTTCGACTCCATACAGACCGTGGAGCGGAAGGCCCTTAATTAAATACATTTATAGAGCAATCAAATAGCAATATGAAGTTGACCATAGCGGTTAATAATATAAGACTGGAGAATAGTAAAGAATGCAAGGAACGTTCCAATCACTTCTTAGAAGCCCATGGCTTTATTCTTACCCTATACTAACAATAAGAGTTTAGCAATATGTCATATATGAGCTATTAAATCCCCTCCCATACCATTAAGTTTAAACAAGTTTTGAATTTCGACAATAAAAACCTAAATCTCGGCTAAAACATCGGAGCATGCCAAAACACGTCCAATGGGTCTGGGTCCAAACGCCCGACCTCGTACCGTTGCTGGGATAGTCACAATTGACGTATCCCAGCAACGCTTTGCGGCAGGGAACCCGGCCCCGCAAATGGTGGCAAATGCGAGCCTGGTGAGTAGCCTGCATCTCAGAATGTGGGCTAGTCAGCCCTGCCCGCATTTCCACCGCGGGCAGGTGGAAATGCGGGCAGGGCTGACTTCACATGCATATATTCATACATGCATACATACATACACACATCTATATATACATACATGTACATACATAGAGACATGGTTGCCACGTTACATTGTTAATAATTTTGCCTTTTTTGGGGGGTAGTAAGTCAAATAGTTATTGTTCTATTAATTATGGACCAGTCGGGATGGCCGAATGAGTTGGAGCGTCCGTCTCCCGTGCTGGTAGATCGTGGGGTCGTGGGTTCGAACCATGGTCGAGTCAAACCAATGACTTGAAAATTGGTGCTTGTCACTTCCTAGCCAGGCGCTCGGCATTATTAGGACAGGGCAAGGACCGGTGTGCTCAGTGTCAGGATAATGTGACTGAGTGGGATACCAGGTCATGGTCCCGGCGGCCTGGTTTCCCAGTGAGACAGCACTATAAAGTCGCCATGAGTGCGCACTGTCACAAGTCGGTACCCGTCCTGATATGACCTTAGATGTTGCTAGGATGTAAAACAACAACAAACAAACAAACAATATTAATTATGTTAGCAACACTAAATGTATTTAATCTATTCCACAACATGTATCCGAAATATGTTTATATGATTTTGTGCTGAAGTGAAAATATGAAAATTTGCACATCGACAACATGCATCTACCCATCTCTATTTCTTGGGAAGTTTACGGCTGGGTAGGTTATCCCGGTGACACCAGTATCGATTTGTGGCAAAACTGTAAAGTCGCCATGAATGCACACTGCGGCCAAGTCTGGTATCTGTCCTGGACTTAGCTATGATGTTGCTAAAGTGTGAAACCCCAGCAAAGAAACTATGTAGACACCCTGGCATATCGTGACTGTTAATTCACCCTACCTGCCTTAATCCAGCTGTCTGCTACTCAGGTCCCTGACGCTGTCTAATGTGGAGATGTCAGAATTTAGTACCCTCCCGTCCCCTCCCCTCCCCTCACCTCCTCTCCCCTCCTCTCCCCTCCCCATCCCTGTCTTCCAATCCCATCCTTTCCACTACCTTCCCTTCCACTATCCTCTCTTCCCTCTTCCCCTCCCCCTCTCCTCTGTTTAACCTCCCCTCTCCCCTCCCCCTTCCCCTCCTCTCTCCCGCTCCCGCGCCCTCTCCAATCCCCTTCCCTGTCTTCCCATCCCCTCCCTTCCATTACCCTCCCTTCCACACTCCTATGCCCCCCAGCCTCTCCTCCCTCTCCTCTCCCCTCTACTCCCTTTCCTTCCATCCCTTCCCCTCCCCTGCCTTCCTCCCTTCTTTCCTTCCTTCCGCTATGCTCCATTCGCCTCCCCTCCTTCCCTCCCGTCACTATTCCCCTCTCCTCCCCTCCTCCCTCCCCTCCCCTCCATTCCCCCACTCTCTCCATAATGCAAACAGCACCGCTGAGACCGACATCACCCACGCACTGTGCAAACTCACACTTACTAACACACCACGGCATCAAACTCCTTACATTTTAGTTATGGAAAGCACAGGGTGCGTGCGGAGCCTGGAAAGTCTTGAAAAGTCTTGAACTTCATTTGCCCCATTTCAAGGCATTGAACAGCCTTGAATTTAAACCTATTTTGGGTAATTATTCTTGAAAAGCCTTGAATTCCATTAAACTGTCCCCACCCACTGATCTAAATTAGTCTGAAATCATCATTCGTCATTATTGTTTTTTCCTGAAATCCAAATTAAAATGGTCTTTAATTCCTATTTAAAACAGCCTTAAAACGCCTAGAAATAGCCTTGAATTCCATATCTTCACACGTGTACGGACTCTGAAAGCATTACTCTCATGGAACATAAAATTAGAACAGATATTGCGAGAATGAGATAATAGAGGACATCAGAATTTAAATTTTGCATCCATACGACCGAGCCATAGAGCGCATTTATTACTATTTTTACAGAGATGAAAGACCTCCGCGGTTTCGCGGATTTCCGGGATTTCTTATATTCAGCGATTAACGTTAAACAAAATTCCAAAAGAAGGGATGCATATGACATCAGTTCGGTGGTTCGAATCCCGTTGTTATATGACCTTAGATTTGGTTAGAACATAAAACCTAAGCAAGAAGCTCTTAGATATGGGCGATAATACAATCACAACAAGGTTAGTTGACACCTGACTTCCGGTATTTTTCCGCGATTCCCTGACAATGCTAAACGTATGGGAGAATTTCCGCTTTTTTTCCCGGAGATCACTTTCATCCCTGTTTTTAAAAGATTTGTTTCTAGCTCAATTTCACAACAACAAAAAATCTAATCTACAAAAAAAAACAACCCTGCATGCTCTCAACACCCAACGAAAGAAATCCCTAAAAAAACAGAACATAATCAATTTCTTTGAAGTAAAGTCCAGTCAGAGAATTTCTCAATTTCTCAAACCAGAAAGGGTGGCCAAGTGGGTAGGGCTCCCACTTTCCATATGAAAGGTCATGGGATCCAAGCAAAAACAGACAAAATTGACACTTGTCCTTACCTTGCTTGGCGACCAGACGGGATGGCCGAATGAGTTAGAGCGTCCGTCTCCTGTGTTGGTAGATCATGGGGTCATGGGTTCGAACCCTGGTCGAGTCAAACCAATGACGTTAAAATTGATACTTGTCGCTTCCTAGCCTGGCGCTCAGCATTATTAGGATAGAACAATGACTGGTTGGCTCAGTGTCAGGATAATGTGACTGAGTGGGATAACAGGTCATGGTGCTGGTGGCCTGGTATTCCAGTGGGGCAGCACTATAAAGTCGCCGTGAGTGTGCACTGTCACAAGTCGGTACCTGTCCTGATATGACCTTAGATGTTGCTAGGACATAAAACAACAACAAACAAACAAACTTTGCTTGGCACCCATCATTACTAGTATATCCAGTGCTGTATGTAGACGAAGAGAGGCCCTAGGCTATTCTAATTGTAAGTCCCCTTCCAAAGGCATATGACTGTGTCAAGAAATATTATGTAACTTGACTGAACCCCCCACCTCCCCTCCCTCCCAATCGATTTTGAAGCCCTATGCTTCAGCCTACTAAGCTTATAAGTTATATGAGACTGTCTCAAAAGGTGCTGAGCAATATGGGACAAAACTTTGTCCATTGTAACAAACAACATACTATCTGCTTATGCATTTGCTCAGGATAAACTGATCTGTTTTTTACATGGTGTTTCATAATCCAGATAGACTACATATTGATTTGAAGCAAATATCCTTGTGTTTTCAGTGTAACCGTTTCTCTGCTGTTTTGTGTCAATCGTTACAATGGGAGAAAAATAATGAAGAGTTATCATCTTTTGAGACAGGCTCATATGTAAATCCAGCAGTGACCGGTTGGTTCGCTCAGTGCTACGTTAATGCGACTGAGTGGATCATCTTATTATGCTGGTGGCATGGTATCCCAGTTAAGCAGCACTATAAAGTCACTATCAGTCTGCACTTCCACAAGTCGGTACCTGGTGTTTACTGGGAACTCTCATCGATGATGAGCTGAACGTCACTGAGTGGATTAGCTTATTGCGCTGCTTGCATGGTTCCCAGTGAAGCAGCACTATAAAGTCACCATCAGTCTGGTGTTTACTGGGAACTCTTATTGATTAGATGCTGAAGACCCACGTGTAAAAGCTGTGCGGTGCATCGATTCTATTTCTGCCGGGTTCATCGGTGTTTCGTTAGTAGGACGCACCCGGATGTATGTATTATGCATATGGGGCTGCAGTGTGCGATAGGGATTGTGGGGGTGGCACACTGTCCCATCCCTCTGGTGTCCTGTGTAGGGGCATAACCAGGATTTAAAGTCAGTAGGTGAAAAAAAAACACAGCAAGAAAAAACAAACAAAATGGACACTTGGTTAAAAAAAAAAGGGCCACGGGACATACTAAGTAATTACAAATAATTTTACATTTTTATTCTATACAAGCTTAAAAGCCATGCGCCATCAGACTTTAAAGCTTATTTAAACCTTTTAGCTTAATTTAAGGGTTTAGAATTCTTTTTTTAAAGAAGGAATTTTAATGAGTAAGCAATTTATTAGACTAAACATTAAAAGCTATACAAATATAACTATCACAATCAATTAGAAATCATTGTAATGTTTTAAAAAAAAATAAGGAGTTCATTTCATTTTAGTCAACATGCATGTTCCATTCGTTGTGTTTTGTTAGACGACCGCAGACGAGGTGATGGATACTGCAAACATGATATGGTGGACACCACTGACATGGATGTTGCCAATATAGTGGTCATGTACCGAAATAATAATCCCAATCATAGTCCAAACCAATGTCATATTCATTGTCATTTACGACTCTTATCAGATTATTTTGCAAACACACAGACAAACAAACACATACATTCACTTTTATTTATATCGATACATTTAACATCAAAACAAAAGGAAAGTGCAATTTTAAAGGAAGTACATACTTATTTCACATTTAAAATTAAAGCACAAGGCAAATGCAACTTTTATCTCACAAGGAACTAAAGCATTTAAAACTGGACTGGGTGGGTCAATCAGAGCACAGGCTTCAGGTTCTGAAGGTTGGGAGTTCGAATCCCAGCTGAGTCAAACCAATGACTTATAAAATTGATACTTTTTGCTACCTAGCCTAGCGCTCGGCATTAATAGGATATGACAAGGACTAGTTAGCAAAGTGTCAGGATAATGTGACTGTGTGGGGTACCGGGTCATGGTGTCGGTGGCCTGGTCTCCCAGTGGGGCATCACTATGAAGTTGTCATGAGTGTGCACTGTCACAAGTCAGTACCCGTCCTGATATGACCTTAGATGTTGCTAGGACGTAAAACAACAACAAACAAACAAACTTTGCTTGGCACCCATCATTACTAGTATATCCAGTGCTGTATTTAGACGAAGAGAGGCCCTAGGCTATTCTAATTGTAAGTCCCCTTCCAAAGGCATATGACTGTGTCAAGAAATATTATGTAACTTGACTAAACCCCCCACCTCCCCTCCCCCCCAATCGATTTTGAGGCCCTAGGCTTCAGCCTACTAAGCTTTTAAGTTATATGAGACTGTCTCAAAAGGTGCTAAGCAATATGGGACAAAACTTTGTCCATTGTAATGAGCAACATACTATCTGCTTATGCATTTGCTCAGGATAAACTGATCTGTTTTTTACATGGTGTTTCATAATCCAGATAGAATACATATTGATTTGAAGCAAATGTCCTTGTGTTTTCAGTGTAACCGTTTCTGTGCTGTTTTGTGTCAATCGTTACAATGGGAGAAAAAAAATGTCTTTTGAGACAGGCTCATATGTAAATCCAGCAGTGACCGTTTTTTTAATTTTTTAATTTTTTTATTGAGTCTGTATTTATTCTGTCCATAGCATGTAAGCCTGGGTACCCAGGCTTGTTTTCAATGCTGGCCAGCTGTAGTGTTGGTGTTGTCTTAACAAACAGTAGCTGCTGATAAGTTATTTGATTGTTTGCATTTCAGTAGCAGATAGATATGTTGGTACGTTTAGTATCCTATGTTAGTTTTTTTGGGCCCTCTTGGCATTGTATTTTTGTTCTATTCTTATTACTATGTTAGTTGTTTTCTTAAGGTTCTATGTTAGTGTTTTGGGGTTTTCTTGGGAAGAGTTTTCCGCTTTTTTCTACTTAATTCTATACTAGCCTATTTTATTTACATGTCCATAGGCCTGTACGTAATAGGTGGTTGAGTTATGTTTGTTTGAAATTTGATTTGATTTATATTGTTGTTGGATATGTTATCTGGCTTTTATATTTTGGTTATCCCGCCCTGGGCTGTCCAGTTGGTGGGCCGTGACATATCACCTGCCCCCTTGTGGTGCAGTTCAGTTGGGGTTCCCAGTTTTTATTTTGCACAGATATTTTTTGTACGTTTTTAGGTCAGGGATTTGTCTTTCTTTCACCGTTTGCGCATTCCATGCCTTGGCGGCCATTTCCAGTGTGCTCCTTTCATGGGCTTTGATCTGGCTTCTGGTCTGTCTTAGTAGTGGTGCCTTGCTTGCTCTGGTGTCCCTTAGTGGTTGGGTTAGACGCTTAATGTCTTGGCTATATCCATATGCTAATGTTTTTAGGTGGATTATCCTTCTGTTTTCTAGTAGCTTTACTTTAGTTCTTTTCTGTAGGTCATAAGTGGGGTGTAGTTTGTCTACCGGTTGGTTCGCTCAGTGCTACGTTAATGCGACTGAGTGGATCATCTTATTATGCTGGTGGTGTGGTATCCCAGTTAAGCAGCACTATAAAGTCACTATCAGTCTGCACTTCCAAAAGTCAGTACCTGGTGTTTACTGGGAACTCTCATCGATGATGAGCTGAACGTCACTGAGTGGATTAGCTTATTGCGCTGCTTGCACTGTTCCCAGTGAAGCAGCACTATAAAGTCACCATCATTCTGATGTTTACTGGGAACTCTTATTGATTAGATGCTGAAGACCCACGTGTAAAAGCTGTGCGGTGCATCGATTCTATTTCTGCCGGGTTCATCGGTGTTTCGTTAGTAGGACGCACCCGGATGTATGTATTATGCATATGGGGCTGCAGTGTGCGATAGGCATTGTGGGGGTGGCACACTGTCCCATCCCTCTGTTGTCCGGTGATTTAACCAGGATTTAAAGTCAGTAGGTGAAAAAAAAAAACAGCAAGAAAAAACAAACAAGATGGACACTTGGTAAAAAAAAAAATGGCCACGGGAGATACTAAGTAATTACAAATAATTTTACATTTTTATTCTATACAAGCTTAAAAGCCGTGCGCCATCAGACTTTAAAGCTTATTTAAACCTTTTAGCTTAATTTAAGGGTTTAGAATTCTTTTTTTAAAGAAGGAATTTTAATGAGTAAGCAATTTATTAGACTAAACATTAAAAGCTATACAAATATAACTATCACAATCAATTAGAAATCATTGTAATGTTTTAATAAAAAATAAGGAGTTCATTTCATTTTAGTCAACATGCATGTTCCATTTGTTGTGTTTTGTTAGACGACCGCAGACGAGGTGATGGATACTGCAAACATGATATGGTGGACACCACTGACATGGATGTTGCCAATTTAGTGGTCATGTACCGACATAATAATCCCAATCATAGTCCAAACCAATGTCATATTCATTGTCATTTACGACTCTTATCAGATTATTTTGCAAACACACAGACAAACAAACACATACATTCACTTTTATTTATATCGATACATTTAACATCAAAACAAAAGGAAAGTTTAATTTTAAAGGAAGTACATAGTTATTTCACATTTAAAATTAAAGCACAAGGCAAATGCAACTTTTATCTCACAAGGAACTAAAGCGTTTAAAACTGGACTGGGTGGGTCAATCAGAGCACAGGCTTCCGGCTCTGAAGGTTGGGAGTTTGAATCCCAGCTGAGTCAAACCAATGACTTATAAAATTGATACTTTTTGCTACCTAGCCTAGCGCTCGGCATTAATAGGATGTGACAAGGACTAGTTAGCAAAGTGTCAGGATAATGTGACTGTGTGGGGTACCGGGTCATGGTGTCGGTGGCCTGGTCTCCTAGTGGGGCATCACTATGAAGTTGTCATGAGTGTGCACTGTCACAAGTCAGTACCCGTCCTGATATGACCTTTGATGTAGGATGTAAAACAACAACAAAGAAACCAAAGCGTTAGAAAATTGTGCTATGGGGGGCGGTCGGTCACTTCCCTGCTCCCCTTCTAGCTACGCCACTGCTCTTGTGCATACCACGCCACCACTCTGTTACTATGGAAACTGCCAGCCGCGGAAACTGCATTCCTTTGTCGACTGGTGCTTCGCCCTTTCACCAAAGTTGTAGTTGCCATTCCAAATATTCTATTGCCTGACGTGATAAGCCGAAAAGAATCTTCCATCGAGGGAATATTGGTTGGTTGTTGGAGTTTTATGTCCTGGTAATATCTTAGGTCATATTAGGATGGGTACCAACTTGTGACACTGTGCATTTGTGGTGACTTTATAGTGCTGTCCCACTGGGAGACCAGGCCACCAGCACCATGACCTGATGTCCCACTCAGTCACATTATCCTGACACTGAGCCAACCAGTCCTTGCCCTATCTTAATAATGCCGAGCGCCTGGCTTGGAAGCGACAAGTATCAATTTTTGAGTCATTGGTTTGACTCCCTAAGTAATGTGCTCAGCATAATTTTGACTATATTCCAACAGAAGCAACACTAGCTTCAATTTGTGATAGATAGAACAATGTCTGTCTCTCTCACTCCTTTTACACACAACCTCACAAGTAGGCCCGTAATTAATTTATTGTTGCAAAGTGATTGTTTTTTTATATTGAAATATACATATTAATCTCATTTATCAGATGAATCACTGTGAGATAGAGGGATCAAATTGACTAAACTTGGATGTGTATGATTCTATGAATATTCAATTGGACCATTAATCTTCCAAAGGACCAAATGATGACACACCATGAATTCCACTTCAATCCAGGGGTCGTCCCCAGTTTATTTGCCGCATGTAGGAAAAGTGACCTGTCATTGTGTATCCATGTATATATGTGGCGAGTGACTGCTACTAGTGCTAGCAGTAGGTGGGATAGTCCACTGCAGCATGCACAGTTTAGCATGTTGCCATTTGTCAGTCCTTCTGACACCGCAAGAGTCTTCCTCGATATGCTATTATTTTTGTGTGTGTGTGGTAGATATGTTTATTCTGCTGAATAAGTCTGTGGTCAGTGCCAAAGCACTGGTCTTCCAGCCATTTTTCAATTCAGGATTATTTACACAAAAAAGGTAAATATAGAGTACAGTATACAATAATTGTTGAATACACAATTTGCAGCCTATAGCACAATGACATTCTGTAATCCACAAGTTCCACAGCAATATGGCAACAGTAGTGTCATATAACTAGATCAACATTAGTCAGATCGATGTGAGTATTTACATGGTAATTAGAATGTAAGCAGAAGTTATCTTCTGTATTCATTTGGTAAAGTTGTAGTAAGTTTTAATGTAGGGTCTGGTCAGTTGGAGTTAGACAAGCAGTGTATAAATGTTAGTTTGCTAGAAATGATCTAATGTTTCCCTATTGTGGTTAGTTATGTGAGTTTGCTTTTTGTAGTTTATTGATTTAGGGTTGATAGGTACCTCGCAGCAATATGAATTCTGCTGTTGGGGTGGGGTTGTTATAATCTTGTTAATTATGAATGGCCTCCCTACTTACATTGTAATTTCCCCAGTGCACAAATGTGGCGACACCTGTTGACGTAGGTTCTCACTCCATTCAATTGAACATTTAGAGGAGAGAGAACAAGAAGGGCTTACTTATCATTGTATACACATCTTTCTTAATTTGAAACCAGAGGCGATGGCCAAATTGGTAGAACGCAGGCTTCCTGGGCGGAAGTGGGGGAGTTTGAATTGCTGTCGAGTCAAACCAATGACATAAACAATTGATACTTGTCGTTAGCTAACCTGACGCTCGGCCGTACTAGAAAAGGACATGGACTGGTTAGCTCAGTCTCAGGAAAATGTGACTGAGGGGGATTTTGGGTCATGGTGCTGGTGGTCTGGTATCCCAGTCGGACAGCACTATAAAGTCACCATGAGTGTGCACTGTTGCAAGTCGGTACCCATCCTGATATGACCTTAGATGTAGCAGTTAATGTAGCATAGTCTGATGGGTGTGAGTTTGTAACATTCTTTTAAAAATAAATCAATTAGGTTGGTTGTTATAATCTACCATACTTTAGTTTGACATAACTTTTATTTTAAATGGCTAACTTTGAAGATATTTGGAGTGCAAACATAGTGTAGTGTTCTGCACTGACTTCTCAGGCAAGGAGCCGCATAGACAGGTAGGCGTGGGTAGTATGGTGATATCAGGGAACCTAGGTGGTGTAATAGTTAGCACACTGGCCCGGAATGCAAAGAGATATGGGTTCGAGTCCCACTCTAGGCGCAATATTTCCCATTTTCATCACCCCAACGACACTGGTGTCATGACCAAGATCCTGTACAAGCTGCTCGCTGTATAGTTGTTGAACCTACCCTGTGTATGTATAATATGTAAGTGCATTGTATGTATGTAATTGTAAGCATTAAAAGACTTACAATTCCAGGGGGACGAGTGTAGTAGTCTGCACTGACCTTTCAGGCAAGGAGCCACATACACAGCTAGGCGTGGGTTGTATGGTGATATCAGGGAGCCTAAGTGGTGTAATGGTTAGCACACTGGCCCGGAATGGAAAGAGATGTGGGTTCGAGTCCCGCTCTAGGCGCAATATTTCCCATTATCATCACCCCCATGACAATACTAAATTAATTTTGGCATTCACATCAAAGCTGACACTATAGCCTTCAGCAGTAAAATTGATTAAATATTTATTTATTTATTATTATTATTTTATTTATTATTTATTGATTAGTATTCCCTTCTATGCAGCAACAAATCTTAATACGTGCACCAGCATGCAAGTTACGTATCTACAATCAAATTTTGCAAGTGTTTTAGTTTTTAAATGTTGATACTTTCATCGGACTATGCTGCTTTAATCGAAGAAATGAACAACCAATATTAGTGGGCCTAATTGAATTGTCCACTTGGCTGCGTCTGTACTTTGGAAATAGTTAGGTGCAATATGGGTGTGGAAAGTTCTGTTTCACTAAGTATTTGTCATATAAAAACATAGAACCGCAAATGTGTTTTATCATTTGAAGGGTTCAGGCGCAAAAACAAACAAATGCATTTTAGTTGTGTTCTGTAAAATAGAATCTATCATTGTGTTTTCCAGTTTAAGTCTAGCAATTTCATATTGAATAGGGCATTATATGGGGGATGTGGAAGCTTCTGCGAAAAAAACTGATTTGATTATCGGAATGATTGCAGCTTCGGCTCAAACATGGCAGTCATAGTTTCCTTTCGGCCCATTTGTCGGTTTTTGCGTCTGAACCCTTCAAATCTCTCAGCATTTTCAGAAGAAAATAGTGAATTTACACGGAATCTTGCAAATGTTAAATTATCGAATACAATATTTGACATTTTATTTTGCCGCTTAAGTTCATTTTAATCGAATATAATATGAATAATGCAGACTTACAGACGATGTGTGAGGTATGCATATATTAGCAACTTTTAATGAATCGAACAGGATGGCCAAATTGGTAAGATCGCTGGCTGGCTTCCTGTGGAAATCGCCTTATCAATCCAATGTCATACACAATTAAAGGATGAAAGATCTCCGCGATTTCGCGGATTTCCGGGATTTTTCCTGTAGCTAATACGTTGTTCAAACGCCGCAGCAATATGTGGTGCAGATGCCGCAGCATTATCAGCGAATACTACTAATAAATGCTTCAAACTCCGCAGCACTATCAGCGTATACTACTAATACGTGCTTCAAACGGTGCAGAATATCAGTGTATACTACTAATACGTGCTTTAAACGTATATGTATGAAACTCGACTTCCGTGATTTTCCCGCGATTCCCTGACAATGCTAACCCTATGGGAGAATATCAGCATTTCCGCTTTTTTTCCCAGAGATCACTTTCATGGGTAACAATTAATACATCGCACGACCTAGCCTGGTGCTTGCCATTATTAATATGATAGGGCAAAGACTGGTTTGCTCAGCATCAGGATACTATAATGTGAGTGAGTGGGATCTTGGGTCATGGTGCCAGTGGCGTGGCTTTCCAGTGGAATAACACTATAAAGTCAGTATTGACGTCTCGTCGTGAATATGGCCTATGCTGCCGACACGGCGTAAAGCAACCACCAATCAATCAATCAATCATTCAAAGCACTGGCACAAATCAGTACCTGATATGACATTAGATGTTGCTAGGACATCAAAAATCAACAAACAAGCGACACACGTTAAGCTGCATAGTACGATGAAAAAGCATCAACATTTTCAAAAATCAAAAACACTATCCTAGAATTGATCAATGCGCAGTGCTTTTAAAATGAGCTGACGCACGCGGCCAGCGTCATCTACATGCTCACCTGCGACCTGTACTTTTTCTACAACGTAGACTTTTTGAAAGCAGTGATGCATATCCAGCTTAGACACTGGTGCACCCATTAAACGTTTATTGCTTCACAGAAGTGAGACTAAGTTAATCTAATAAATTAATACCGGTCACCGTTGAAGCCTATTCGCTGTGCATGCCTATTTGATGTGCATTTCGATGTGCATGCCAAAATTAATTTGACCTGTTCTAAAAATCAAATATTTCCAAAGTTAACCATTTAAAATTAAAATGAGATAAAATGGAGTATAATGATCAACTTAATATGTAAATTTATCTTTAAAAAAAACACTAAATATAGCAGAAACTCAAATCCATCGGATTATACAAATTTAAATTGAATTAAAAAGAAAATATATTAGCCCACCCCAGTGGACACTAACTTCGAAGAGACGTATTGGTTTATTTTGTGGAAAAGGTCATCAGCGAAATAAACAACAGCGGAGTATGACATCATTTGTGTTGGGTGCCTGGCCATGCCAGCATCCCTGCAAATGAACATGCTGATCAGGCTGCAAAAATGACTCTGAACTGTGACATTGCACCATCTCTGATATCCTACTCTGATCGGAGACCACTCATGTTCGCTTATATCAAGTCCATATGGGAACATGAATGAGATGAAAACGCAAATAATAAATTGCATCGAAACATCCCACCTGTCGGGGAACCACAACAGACTTGGGAGTCAGTTGGACCAACTTGTAAAATATTCTGATTTACGGCATCGGGGGGAATGCAAATGTTCTATTACTGATCAGGTATACGTGACCAAGCGCGTGTATGTATATATATATGTAGGTGCTGGTGGTGCCTGAGTGGGATGTAAATAGACATAGTGGTGCTGGCAGGGTTGTGTGTAATGGGCACTCAGGGCATACCCCCTCCGCCTCTGCTGGGTAGGATCACCACACTCAGGGTCAAGGAGCCACACAGTTTGGTGGTGGTGGGCAGACCACTGGTAGCCATGGGGACCAGGAATGCTGGATCCCTATTGGTAGGGCCAAGAATGCTTGTTTCCCATTGGAGGAAAAGGGTGGGGTGATACTCTACAATGCACCCATGTACCATATAAATAATAAACCAGAGGGCTTGACTCTCTCTCTTCCTTTACACTTTATACTCTTCCTTTGTCTTCGTCTGTATTGATTTGCCTACACAACCAGAGATTCGAGCTTTAGCCATTCTACAAAACTGGAGACCTAGTCTTTACAAACTGATCTTTGCTCGCCGCCGTATTGGCCCTCATGGCTTACATACTCTTTTTTGCTCAAGGGGAACGTCCTCTTCGAATGTCTTGGTGTCAGTGCCTGGAAAAGCCCTGGTTTGTACCTAGCAGGCATAGTCCTTCTCCAGCATGTGCCCTGTCCTTCCTGCACCCAGGCCAGTCCAGATTTGTACACTTAAGATTGCATAATCCGATGGTTTTGAGTTTTTGTCAATTTTTTAGATAAATATATAAAATTGCTAAAACTATGACACCATAGGCTTCTGCAGTAACAGGTTCTATTAAATTGCCTCAGTAGTCCCTTCTATGTGGCGGCAAATGTTTAATAAGTGCACCAGTATCTAAGGCAGATATGTAGAATCAAATCTATGATAATTACTTTGGTTTTGAAAATTTGATGTTTTCATCGGATTATGCAACTTTAATTTGAGCCTAAATTAGCTGAATCATAGTTGAACAAGATTTGCATATAACAAAGGCTGGATTGTAATTCATTGTATTGTATTGAAGTTGCATAATCCGATTGTTTCAGTTTCTGCCATATTCTATTTTGATCAATTATATTAGGTTGATTATTAGGAATCTACTTTACTGTCCGAGTGCAGATTTGTTCACTTAATTTGAGCCTAATTAAACTATTTAACTGAATAATAGTTTAACAAGATTTGCATATGGCGAAGGCTGGCAGATAATTCATTGTATTGTATTAAAGTTGCATAATCCGATTGTTTTAAGTTTCTGCCATATATCTAGATAAATGTATGAGGTTGATTATTAGAAATCTACTTTTACCTTTTTAGTTGGACTTGATTTATTTAAAGGGTTACCTTTAGTAAAATTACTTTTCTTGTGCACTTCACAATGGTGGACATCATAGGCTTCAGAAGTGACAAGGTCTATTGTTTGTTTGTTTGTTTGTTTGTTTGTTGTTTTACATCCTAACAACATCTAAGGTCATATCAGGACGGGTACTGACTTGTGACAGTGTGCACTCATGGCGACTTTATAGTCCTGTCCCACTGGGAAACCAGGCTGCTGTCACCATGGCCCGATATCCCACTCAGTCACATTATCCTGACACTGAGCCAACCAGTCCTTGCCCTATCCTAATAATGCCGAGTGCCAGGCTAGGAAGCAGCAAGTATCAATTTTTAAGTCATTGGTTTGACTTGACCAGGGTTCTAACCCACGATCTACCAGCAGGGGAGACGAACGCTCTAACTCATTCAGCCATGCCGTCTGGAACAAGGTCTATTGAATTGACTTAATATTCCTGTTATGCTGCAATAAATGCACCAGTATCTAAGTTGGATAGTACCTAAGTTGTATTTGTAGGTACAAATCTATGTAAGTGTTTTGGTTTAGAAAATATGATGTTTTCATCAGACTATGCAGCTTTAACTCTGCTTGATTTTAATGTACTCTTCTTAAAGTCGTATTAGATGATAGTTAGGTAATGTCAAGTTATAACAAGACCAGTGTCAGCCATGTAATTGTTTATGTGATTTCTTTTAATGTTAAAAAGGCATGCGAAGAAAAATAAACGATGTTTCTGTAGCGTTCGTCAACTGTCATCTATGTCCCCTCCCCCCCTCAGTAAAGGGCAGCGATGGGTCTTCTCTGCTCTCATTGGTCTGAAAGATATAAACAAAATGATTATGACTGTGATGTTACAACAGGTTTGTTCAACCTCTGAACAAACACCAACACCAGAGGCCAGCGGTATAAGATCTTCAAGGGGCGGCACATACATTAGGGTCGGGAAGCACTCATTTTTCTTTCGAGTGATATATCCATGGAATAATAGTCTTTCAGACCAAGTGGTTGAAGCACCAATGGTGGAAGCATTTTAGAGAAGGCTGGATAGACATTAGAGAGGTCACCCACAATAATATGATTTCAGGGCTCTGTTGATTTCCATATGTGTGCAAAAAATAGTTTAGTTTTTTTTTACCATAATGAACTGGCACTAGAGGTCCAATAGGGCCTAGATCAGGCAGAAAAGGATCTGTAAGTTAATCTGCAAGTTAAACTACAGTCGACACAAGCAAAACTGACTATTTTGCGTATTGGATTCAATTCTCTCTGATTTAAAAAAAAAAAAAAAGAGAGAGAAAAACGCCTATCCGAAAAGTGCTGATAAAGTGATATGACCTTAGATGTTGCAAGAACGTAAAACTCCAACAATCAACCAAGCTATCTGGCAACTTTTCACCGTGGATAGTGTAAAAAAAAACCTTTTTGTGCATATATAAATTCCCTCAAACCATCAACAAAATCAGACAACATAAAGTTGATTGACCATCTGTGTTTCTGGGGCGTTCATAGATTTAATTTCTTCCTTGAATTTGAAAAGGCCTTTAAAATAAAAAGGCCTTGGTTGCTAAGATCAGCAGGATGGCTGCTTGAGTTGGGGCCCTACTTCCCTTGTGGCTGTTCATGGCATCTGTGTGCGTAGGTTTGAATCCCAGCTTAGACAAACCAATTACTTAAAATTGCATAGTCCGATGGTTTTGAGTTTCTGTCATTTCTCTGAGATAAATATATTAAATTGATTGTTATAATCTGCCATGCTTTAATTTGAAGTAACTTCTATTTTAAATGACTATGTTTTGAGATATTTGAAGTGTAAACATGTAAATTTAGTTGTGGCAAGCACGCCAACAAACTGACAGCATAGGGTTTTAGTGGTGACAGGTTTCATTAAATTGTCTCAGTATTCCCTTCTATGTGGCAACACATGTTTAATAAGTGCACCAGTACCTAAGTTAGATATGTAGACTCAATTCAAAATAATTATTTTGGTTTTGAAAATGTTATGTTTCATCGGACTATGCAGCTATACAAATTTATAATTGTCGCTATCTAGCGGTTGGTCGGCATTGGTCGTAATGCGAAGCATTGCGTTTGATGCGAGGAAAGGGAGAGACCCCCCCCCCCGGCTGTCGCGCTGCGCTGACACCTCACCCGACGCCGCCGCGCGCCGCTCCCTCCCCCGCCGGGGATCATCACCTCGGGCCTCACGCCTCGGACCACAGCCCAGCCTCACGAGGAACCCTATGCCGACATCACAGCCGCCGACCCTCACGACACCGCCTTCAACAACCCGCCCGCCCAGACCCCGACCACCACCCCGCCCAGCCCTGAGGACTTCGCTGCCCCCCTCCTCGACCCTCGTCGGACCTCCTCACCGGATCTCGCCAAGGAGCGGGCCTCTTCCTTCTTTGGCCGCCCGCTCCCTGTCGATGCAGGCCCCGGACACTCGCCGCCCACAGAGGGAACCCGACCACAGAGGGCCCCCCTCCCCACTGTGGCCCAGGGCACCTGGCCCCCCGAGGCGGTCCACGCACACGTGCCCCGCCTCGCCCCCTCGGGCGCGCCGCGAGCCCTCTCCGCCTTTTTGGTGGAGGGCTCCTCGGCACCCCCTCACTGACCACCTCTGTATACTCTGTCGCTCCTTATGAGCCCCTTTGTACTTTATTCTCATTGCATTGCTCCTCATGAGCCTGTCTCTTCCTCTATACTCTGTTTGCTCCTTATGAGCCCCCTTTGTACTTTACTCTCATTTGCTTGCTCCTCATGAGCCTTCTTCTCCTCTGTATGCTCTGTTGAGGATTCAATAAAACGCCTTATTTCCACCCCCGCCTTGTTTCTTCCTTTTCGCGCATCGGTCGTAATGCGAAGCATTGCGTTTGATGCGAGGAAAGGGAGAGCTCCCCCCGGCTGTCGCGCTGCGCTGACACCTCACCCGACGCCGCCGCGCGCCGCTCCCTCCCCCGCCCCCCTGCCGCGCAGCATTCGCGCCTCACCCGACGCCCGCTGCTCACCGCCTCTCGCCCTCCCCCGGGCCGGCAGCTTTCACACCTCACCTGCTGTCGCCCGTCCCCCTCCCCTTATAAGGCCGCCCGGCGGCCTCCCTCAGGCACTCGCCCTCCTGCCGCCTTCCAGCTCTCTCCGCTTTTCTCTCCACCCACCCACCCAACTCTTCCTCTTATCTCTTCTCCTTCAGCGGTGGAGGGCTCCTCGGCACCCCCTCACTGACCACCTCTGTATACTCTGTCGCTCCTTATGAGCCCCTTTGTACTTTATTTCTCATTGCATTGCTCCTCATGAGCCTGTCTCTTCCTCTATACTCTGTTTGCTCCTTATGAGCCCCCTTTGTGCTTTACTCTCATTTGCTTGCTCCTCATGAGCCTTCTTCTCCTCTGTATGCTCTGTTGAGGCGTCAATAAAACGCCTTATTTCCACCCTCGCCTTGTTTCTTCCTTTTCGTGCATCACTGGGATATGGCAAAGGGCAGTGAAATGAGGAAGACCAATTGTCTGTGATTTAAATTTCATCTGCTTAATCAACGAATGTAAATTTGTTTAAAGTTGCATGGTCCGTTGAAAACATCAAATTTTCAAAACCAAAGCAATTATCTAGATTTGAATCTACATATCTAACTTAGCTACTGGTGCACCGAGTAAGCATTTGTAGCCACAGAGAAGGGAATACTGAGACGATTTAATAGAATCTGTTACTACAGAAACCTATGGTGTCAGAGTTTTGGCATGCTTGCCAAAATTAATTGTGCACATTTGCACTTTGAATATCTCAAAAGTTAGCCATTTAAAATAAAAGTTATTCCAAATTGAAGTAAGGTAGATTATAACAATCAACCTAATATATTTATCTCAGATATTGACAGAAACTCAAAACCATTGGACTATGCAGCTTAAAACAAATCATCCGTGCAAACTCTGTGTGTTGACTATTAATACTACGCGGTGGTACTCACATTCGGAGAAGTCTGTTCGGGAGGCAAGGCTCTCCTCTATGCAGAAGCAGTTCTCATTCTTTGCACCATGTGGACAGTCAACGAAGGTGCGGTAGATGGTGTTGAACATCTGGCATGTGGCGGCTTGGCAACACAGTGGTCGCTTTCCGCAATGGTTTCCCCGCTTTAGCTGCTTGTCACACTGGCAGAGAAAGAAGTAAATGAGCAGGGATGAAAGATCTCCGCGATTTTTTATATTTACCGATTAATGTTAAGCAAAATGCTAAGGAATCAGGAAAATTGGTCGGTTTGAATCCTGTTCATATATGAGCCTGTCTTAAAAGGTGATAACTCTTCTTTATTTTTTTTCCATTGTAATGATTGACACAAAACAGCACAGAAACGGTTACACTGAAAACACAAGGTCATTTGCTTCAAATCAATATGTATTCTATTGGGATTATGAAACACCATGTAAAAAACAAATCAGTTTATCCTGAGCAAATGCATAAGCAGATAGTATGTTGATCGTTACAATGGACAAAGTTTCTCCGCCAACACAGTAATTGATACCATAATAACATCCTGACTGCATATGCGGTGCTTCAGCAAGAGCTTCTAGATATTTCTAATCAAACGACTTGTGATAACACGACCAGACAGGAACCACCCACGCAGTCCGATAACTAAGATGATGTTAGTAAATTAGATTTCTACGCTGTTTACATACCTCTCGGCTATTAATTGGTTTACTTAAAGTTGCATAGTCCGATGGTTTTGAGTTTCTGTCATTGTCTGAGATAAATATATAACGATTGATCATTGTAATCTATCTTCATTTCGATTGAAGTAGCTTGTGTTTTAAACGGCAAACTTTTGAGATATTTGAAGTGCACACATGCAAAATTAGTTTTGGCAAGCACGCCAAAGCTGTGACACCAAAGGCTTATGCAGTAATTGGTTCTATTAATTTGATTCAGTATGCCCTTGTATATGGTGACAAATGCATAATAATTAATATGTGCACCAGTATCTAAGTTAGATATGTAGAATTTTGTTGTTGAAGATTTATACTGCCTATCATGGATAAAAGCCTGAATAGGCTTGTTTTCACCACTAGCCAGTCTGTCAATAGAAAGCCCGAGCCTACACTTTTACCAACCCAAGGGATTTTTAACCTCCCACACCACATAGACATGGTATGAGAGCAACTGGCCTTTGATGATGCTGTAAGTTATACACAGTGGTGGAAATCCAAATTGGCAGAGATGGGGGTATGGGGAATCGAACCACCGACCTTCAGGTTAGGAGTCCGACCTAGAAAAAAGTCAGACACTCTAACCACTCCGCCACAGAGAACACCACGAATCAAATCTAGATAATTGTGTCGGCTGCAAGATCCATCTTCACAGCGAAAAGCTAGCGATGTCTATTCTGTCAGTCTTATTAATCACATTCACATGCCTAGTCAAGTGACAACAAATTATGAAGTGGCTAAATTTGTATCAAAATGAAGGCAGACACCTGCCAATACAAACCAAATACAGAACCTTGTTAACCACCCACATATACAGAAACAGAACACACTCACTACCAATACAAATCGAACCAAAAACAAAACAAGAACACCAAACAACCGCAAACTACAAACCCAACACACACACATAATAAACCAAAAAAGCACATTACCAATGAGAAATGATTACAATATCAAGGACATAGTCAAGTAGTCCCCTGACACTGACAAAAATAATGCAGCATGAGTCACGCACACCCATTGTACAAAGTGTGCTGTCATGTGCAGAAACAGCACAGGATACTGTAAAACGGCTGGAAGACCAGTGTTCCGGCGCCAATACTATACTTGTTTCAGATGAATAAACACTTGTGGGAAAAAGAAATTTATAGCAAAATTTAATTGACAAAACATAGTTAAAATTACAGGAGGCGATACAACACAGTTGTTCTTGGTATTTAAAGAGGTCTCGCAAACTTTTGTTTGTTGTTGTTTTATGTCCTAGCAACATCTAAGGTCATATCAGGACGGGTACCGACTTGTGACTGTGCACACTCATGGTTGACTTTATAGTGCTGCCCCACCGGGAGACCAGGCTGCTAGCACCATGACCTGATATCCCACTCACTCACATTATCCTGACACTGAGCCAACCAGTCCTTGCCCTATCCTAATAATGCAGAGCGCCTGGCTAGGAAGCGACAAGTATCAATGCTAAAGTCATTGGTTTGACTCGACCAGGATTCAAACCCACGTCCACATGGTCTACCAACTCGGGAGACGGACGCTCTAACTCATTCGGCCATCCCATCTGGTCGTCTCGCATACTATTTACATTAAAACTAGGCAGTAACTTGAGCTAGATAACTTAGCTAATGTCACAGTTATCATGATTCACTATGGCTAATGACAGTGTGCACTTGGTGAAACACGCTATTTCTTTGGAGTTATTTATAGCTTAATCAAGGTTGGAAGACACTCAAGCTAAGCTAAGACTATGAAGCCCTGGTCCCATACACATTAATGAATGTAGTTGAACGAAGGATAGATTTACGTGGGTCAAACGTGGTGTAAGTATGTTAAACTACGGTGAATAATGTTAAGGTACGGCCGGTTTTGGTACGGATAAATAAGTTATGGCACGGATGCCGGTATGTTTAACTATGTTCAATGTACGTTAGCCTCCACTACAGTCAACTATGTTCAACTACATCCAATGGGGTTAAAGTACACTAGAGTACATTGAGAGTACGGAGACTTCACCACAGTATGTTAGCCTCTAACGTAGCGCTCTTTTGAACATGTCCAAAGATTAAATCGGAACTCACAACCCACCCACGTTATTACCAAGTTAGCATGACGGAGAAGTACGGATGTTAGCCTACGTTAGCCTCCACTATGTTCAACTACGTCCACTAATGTGTATGTGACCGGGCCGTTAGAGTCGTTTAGCTCTAATGACCCTCCTCAGCTGTTAGACTGATGTAGGCTAGTGAACGCATACACAAATTGGATGGGCTTTCTCTGTGAAATAGAATTGAAGTCCTTTTCGACAAATAATAGGTCGCTAATTAAAGAGAAAGGCTCTAAAGAAGCAGTTCCCTGTAGTAGAATTCCGGGAGCAGGACGTAGCTCAGGTGGTAGCATGTCTGCCTGTGAAGGTGTAGATCATCCGATCGATCCTGCTCAGTGGACCCATTTGCAGTTTGGGTTATTTTCCGTTCGAAGCACTGGTCCACAACTGGTTCATTAAAGGCTGTGGTATGTGCTGTCCTGTCTGTGGGAAGGTAAGTATAAAAGACCCCTTGCTGCTGTCATGGGTGTAATGAAAATGGGAAATATTGTGCCTAGAGCGGGACTCGAACCCACATCTCTTTGCATTCCGGGCCAGTGTGCTAACCATTACACCACCTAGGCTCCCTGATATCACCACACTACCCACACCTACCTGTCTATGTGGTTACTTGCCTGAGAGTTCAGTGCACACTACTACACTCGTCCCCCTGGAATTGTAAGTCTTTTAATGCTTACAATTACATACATACAGGCAATGAATGCACTTACACGTACATAAACAGGGTAGGTTCAACAACCATACAGCGCGTAGCTTGTATAGGATCCTGGTCACGGCACCAGTGTCATGGGTGTGATGAAAATGGGAAATATTGTGCCTAGAGCGGGACTCGAACCCACATCTCTCTGCATTCCGGGCCAGTGTGCTAACCATTACACCACCTAGGCTCTCTGATATCACCACACTACCCACACCTACCTGTCTATGTGGTTACTTGCCTGAGAGGTCAGTGCACACTACTACACTGCTTATCGGAATGTGTAGTCTATATGGTGGCGGCAGGTTTCTTCCAAAGAAATATGTCAGAATCATGAGAATGACCATATATTTTACATCCAATAGCCGATGATAAAAATCAAGGTGCTCTAGAGGTGTCGTTAAATAAAACAAGGTTTACTTGTTTGTAGTACTAGTAGTAGAGTTCCCAAAGGAACGTATCACAAACCCACTTTGAATAGTTGGGGATTTGACTGATGCGTTATAACCCCACCAGACGCGGTGGCCGTATCGGTAGAGCGCAGGGCTGCCATGCGGAAGGACGGGAGTTTAAATCCTGGTCGAGTCAAACCAGTGACTTATCAAATTGATACTTACTGCTACCTAGCACAGCGTTCAGCATTAATAGGATGTGACATGGACTGGTTAGCACAGTGTCAGGTTAATGTGACAGTGTGGGGTATCGGCTCATGGTGCCGGTGGCCTGGTCACCCAGTCGGGCAGCACTGTAAAGTCGCCATGAATGCGCAGTCACAAGTCGGTACCCGTACTGATATGACCTTAGATGTTGCCAGGATGTAAAGCTCCAACAACCAACAAACCAACATAGCAACAAATCCTTAATAAGTGCACCAGTATCTAAGTTGGCTGTGTAGGGTCAAATCTAGGTGACCAGACGGGATGGCTGAATGAGTTAGAGCATCCAACTCCTGTGTTGGTAGATCGTGGGTTCGAACCCGGGTCGAGTCAAATCAATGACTTAAAAATTGGTACCTGTCTCTTCCTAGCCAGGCGCTCGGTATTATTAGGATAGGGCAAGGACTGGTTGGCTCAGTGTCAGGATAATGTGACTGAGTGTGATACCGGGTCATGGTGCTGGTGGCCTGGTCTCCCAGTGGGGCAGCACTATAATGTCGCCATGAGTGTGCACTGTCACAAGTTGGTACCCGTCCTGATATGACCTTAGATGTTGCTTGGATGTAAAACAACAACAAACAAACCTTCTCCCTTTCCTCTTCTCTTCCTCCCCTCTTCTCTCCCTCCCCCTTCTCCTCTCCCTTATTTCCTCCACCTCGTCCTCCCTCCTCCTCCCCTCTCCATCCTCCTCCCCTCTCCATCCTCCTCCCGTCTCCCTGCCCCCCCCCCCCCTTCCCCCCTTGTCTCCTTCCCCCATTCCCTCGCCTCCTCCTCTTGCTCCTCCTCTCCCTCCCATTACCCGCTCCCCACCACCGGCTCCGCTCATTTCCTGTTTACATCTCATCTCGAGCACGTGACCAGGCGAGTTAGGCTATCCGCACGGGGGTGGACGGAGGGGGGGGGGGGTCGATAGGGAATGTGAGTGTGGGAGTGTGAGAGGGGGGTGGCGGTGAGAAGTAATCACGAGGTGCATTCTGAGTGGCCAGCGAGAGGGAATAGCGGAACAAGCAAAACTGAGTTTCTGTTGGTGCTTCCGCCTGTCACCATTCTCCTCCCCCTGTCACCATTCTCCTCCCCCTGTCACCATTCTCCTCCCCCTGTCACCATCCTCCTCCCGCTGTCACCATCCTCCTCCCCCTGTCACCATCCTCACCCTCAGTGGTTGTGGTGTTCTCTGTGGCAAAGTGGTTAGAGTTTCTGACTTTTTTCGAGGTCGGACTCCCTAATCTGAAGATTGTGCCCCCACCTCTGCCAATTTGGATTTCCACCGCTGTGTATAACTTACAGCATCATCAAAGGCTGGTTGCTCTCATACCATGTCTATGTGGTGTGGGAGGTTAAAAATCCCTTGGGTCAGTAAAAGCTTAGACTGTCTAATGGTGAAACCAAGTCTATTCAGACTTATCCATGAGAGGCAATATAAATCTTCGAGAGGGGGGAACATTTTTTTTCACCATCCTCCTTCCACTGTGACCGTCCTTCTCCCCCGGTGACCATCCTCACCCTACGGTCACCGTCCTCCTCCCACTGTCACTATCCTCCTCCCACTGTCACTATCCTCTCCCACTGTCACCATCCTCCCCCTCCCACTGTCACCGTCCTCCGCTTGTCCTGTCCTGATATGACCTTAGATGTTGCTAGGACATAAAACAGCAAACAAACATCCTCCCCTTGTCACCGTCCTCCTCCCCTTGTCACCATCCTCTTCACACTGTCACCATCCTCCTCCCACTGTCACTGTCCCCCTCCCACTGTCACCATCCTCCTCACACTGTCACCGTCCTTCTTCCCCTGTCACCATCCTCCTCCCACTGTCACCATCCTCCACCCCTGTCACCATCCTCACACTGTCACCATCCTCCTCCCACTGTCACCGTCCTCCTCACACTGTCACCGTCCCCGTCCCACTGTCACCATCCTCCTCACACTGTCACCATCCTCCTCCCCTTGTCCTGTCCTGATATGACCTGAGATGTTGCTAGCACGTGAAACAACAAACAAACATACATCCTCCCCTTGTCACCATCCTCCTCCCCCTGTCACCATCCTCCTCCCCTTGTCACAATTCTCCTCCCACTGTCACCATCCTCATCCCACTGTCACCATTCTCATCCCACTGTCACCATTCTCCTCCCCTTGTCACCATCCTCCTCCCCTGTCACCGTATTCCCCCAACTGCCACCGTCCTCCTCCCACTGCCACCGTCCTCCTCCCACTGCCACCGTCCTCCTCCCACTGTCACTGTCCTCCTCTCCCTCCTCCGCGGCCTCCTCCTCCCCACCTTTCCATCCTCCCCCGAAAGCAGAGACAAATGCACTCGATTAATGCTTTAGTCTGCAAGTTTCACCATTTTTTATCAAGCATTTGTTGGGACTTTACGTCCTTGCAACATCTAAGGTCATTTCGGGATGGGTACCCACTTGTGAAGTCACTCACAGTGACTTCATAGTGCTTCCCCTAGTGAAAAATTAAATGAAATGTTTTCTTTTTTGTTTATAGAAAGAACAGTATTATTATTAAGGGTGGAGGGTCTGAATACTTGCATCGACAGACTTTCAGAATACCAACTTGACATGTCATCGGTAAGAGTGCAGGCTTCCCATGTGGAAGGTCTGGAGTTTGAATCCCAGCTGAGTCATACCAATGACTTCTAAAAATTTATACTTATCACTACCTAGTCTGGGACTCTGCATTACTAGGATAGGGGAAGGACTGGTTAGCTCAATATCCGGATAATGTGACTTGAGTAGGAAATTGGGTCAGGGTGCCCTTGGCTAGTCTTCCAGTGGGGCATCACTATAAAGTCACCATCGCAAGTTGGTACCCATCCTGATGTGTATGTATGTATGTATGTATACATGTATGTATTTATGCTCCCAACACCGTTTCAGGGAAAGGTTGCCAACCCTTACGGTTTCGCCGTAAGGTGTACAATATTTTATGCCCAATCATCACCATACGCCGATGTTCCCGTCTTTCATTTTCCAATGTTGGCAACCCTGCAATGCCATTAATATAGTAATATTATATCAATCTTACGGATTATTTGCAAACAATTTTCGGGGGGAGCTGCAGACCCCTCCCCCCCCCCCTCCCCCATTTTAACATCCCTTAAGATCTACCAGTTTTTCGTTTTCCAATGTTGGAAACCCTGCCGTTTCACAATTCATCACAGGTGGGACGGAGAAGGAGGGAGGGAGGGAGGAGGAATACATTTGGTGTATTTACACATTCCCGGCCAGCCAATTCGATGGGGCGTCCGCTGGTGGTGCGGGGGCTCGGTAATATGTATGTGCATGATTAATTGTGCCTCGCCGCTCGCCGAGAACCAGTGCCACCTGAATAATGGAGCAAGGCCGAAATGGCATCGTATTAGGTGGCGCCCATTTGTTAGCTGTGTTTGATGAGGATGCCTTGTAAACGCTCAGGCACACTGTGTGTGGGTGTGGGTGTGGGTGTGGGTGTGGGTGCGTGGGTGGGTGTGAGTGTGTGGGTGTGTGTGAGTGTGTGGGTGTAGGGGAGAGGGTGTGTGGAGAGGGCTTGGTGGTCACAGGAGTGGGCATATCTGTGGGTATCTGTTTGTTTGTTGTTGTTTTATGGCCGGTGCACACCTACCGTTTTTCCGCGCACACCTACCGTATACGATCTAAAACTGCCCAAAAATCGCTAGGTGTGCGCCCCCCGCGCACACCTACCGATTGCGATTCGCGCATAAAACTCAGTTTTTAGTGCTAAAAGCGGCCGTTTACGATTGCGATTCGCGATTCGAAAAACGGTAGGTGTGCACCGGCCATTACAATGCTAGCAACATCTAAGGACATGTCCGGACGGCTACCGACTTGTGACAGTGCACACTTATGGTGACTCTATAGTGCTGCCCCACTGGGAGATCAGGCCCCATCACCATGCACTGACCTTTCAGGCAAGGAGCCGCATAGACAAGTAGGCATGGGTAGTGTGGTGACATCAGGGAGCCTAGGTGGTGTAATGGTTAGCACACTGGCCCGCAATGCAAAGAGATGTGAGTTCTAGTCCAGCTCAAGGCACAATATTTCCCATTTTCATCACCCCCCCACAACACTATTAATGCCGAGTGCCAGACTAGGTAATGACAAATACAAGTTTTGTGACATTGGTTTGACTTGGCTGGGATTCGAACTCCTAACCTTCCACACGGGAAACCTGTATTCTTCCAATTCGGACACCGCGTCCGGTGCAGGTGAATGTAATGTGAGTTTTTTTGTTCGTTTGTTGTTGTTTTATGTCCCAGCAACATCTAAGGTCATATTAGGATGGGTGCCGACTTGTGACAGTGTACACTCATGGCGACTTTATAGTGCTGTCCCACGGGGAAACCAGGCCGCCGGTGCCATGACCTGGTATCCCACTCAGTCACATTATCCTGACACTGAGCACACGGAGTCCTTGCCATGTCCTAATAATGCCAAGCGCCTGACTAGGAAGCGACAAGTATCAATTTTTAAGTCATTGGTTTGACTCGACCAGGTTTTGAACCCACAATCTACCAACATGGGAGACGGATGCTCTAACTCATTCGGCCATCCCGTCTGATCAATGTGATGCGAGGTGCGTGATGCGAGGTGCGTGTCTGTTCTTAGGGGGAGTGTGGTGCCGTCATTGTGCTGGTTGCACGTGGTGAGAGCTGCCAGATGCTCCCTTTGGTGGCTCTTTGTGGGAATAGGATCCGTGCACACCTGTATGTCCTGTGGACATGGCGCCTTCTTACCGTAAAGCCGGGCGTGGTGGCCTAATCGTTAGAGCGCGGGTCGGGAGTTTGGTTCCCAGTCGAGTCAAACCAATGACTTATCAAATTGATACTTGTCGCTTCCTAGCCTGACGCTCGGCATTAATAGGATAGGGCAATGACTGGGTAGCTCAGTGTCAGGATAATGTAACTGAATGGGATATCGGGTCTTTGTGCTGGCGGTAGCACTATAAAGTCACCATGGGTGTGCACTGTCACAAGTCAGTACCTGTCCTGATATGACCTTAGATGTTGCCAGGTCGTAAAACTCCAACAACCAATCAACCAACCAACCTAAAAGCCACCATTTTCACACCTCAGAAAAATATTCATTACTGGGTTATTTATTGAAATACAAATATGATGCATTTTGTGAACGGAGCCGAATATAAAGGAAAATTAATTAATTAATTAAAAATAGGTGGAAGAATTAATGGTATTCCATGAACATGATGAGGTGGCTGTTTGGGGATTTACGTCCTTGCAACATCTAATGTCATATCATGAGGGATACCAACTTGGGGATTTATATCCTTGCAACATCTAAAGCCGTGTTCACACGGGCAATGTAAATCGATTCGTAGAAATCGACTTGCCTAGTTCGACGCACATCTCGCGTGTGAACGGGCATCTGAGTCGAATTAGGGCTGAATCGATTTCTGTGATGCGGATACTGTAAACCACTTGTGGAGGTCGATTACGTGAGTCGATTTCTGTGAAGCGATTTATTTTGCCAGTGTGAACCCAACCGACTTACTTGAGGCGGATTAAGGACGTGACAGTCGAGACCTGAGTGTGTTGACTTTCCGGTAAATTTGCTCTATGAAACTGCTAGCTGTGCACAGATATTTTTTTCATCATTTATTTTTAGGGTTTCACTGCCCAGCAGAAGTTTTGACCGTTCCAAACCAATACGATTCAGTACATACATATCTAGGTCGAACCCACTCTCTCGTGGTGATGTCGCCTAACCGAAAACTGGCACTGGTCACACTGGACTTGCTCATGCGCAGATATCGATTTCCGGCCCCAGGTACTGCCCGTGTGAACAGGCCGCTAATTCGATTCCTAGTATTCGCCTTGGCTGAATCGCTTTAGATTTTGCCCGTGTGAACACGGCTTACGGTCATATCAGGACTGAATACAAACTTGGGGATTTACATCCTTGCAACATCTAAGGTCATATCAGGACTGAATACCAACTTGTGACAGTGTTCATTACTGGCGATTTATACTTATAATCCTGTCCCACTGGGATATCATGCCACCGGCACCATATCCAAATACCTCACTCAGTCATATTCTCTGACAACGAGCCAAGCCTTATCCTAGTGTAGTAGTATGTGCTGGCGTCTCAGGGAAAGGAGCCACATAGACAGGGAGGCATAGGTAGGGTGGTTACATCAGGGAGCCTAGGTAGTGTAATGGTTAGCACACTAGCCCTAGTATGGCAAGAAGTGTGGGTTCGAAACCTACTCTAGGCGCAACATTTCCCATTTTCATATCCCACACGACATACTGAACGCTGAGTGCCAGGAAAGGTAAAGCGACAAGTATCAACTTTGTAAGATGGAAAGTGTGGACTGGTTGGCTCAGTGTAAGGATAATGTGACTGAGTGTGATATCAGGTCATGGTGCTGGTGGCCTGGTCTCCCAGTGGGCCAGCACTATAAAGTCGCCATGAGTGCGCACTGTCACAAGTCGGTACTCGTCCGGATATGAACTTAGATGTTGATAGGATGTAAAACAACAAACAAGCAAAAAATGAAAAGTGGGCCCCCTACCTCCTCGACATAGTAGTACCAAGTAGCACAAATGGAATATGTCCATTTTGTGTAACTCATTGTTATACGGGCAATACTTTGGGTCTAGTCTGGACTTGGGCTGGGCTCTCCTGGGGTCAGCATTAATAGGATAGGCGCTCGGCATTATTAGGATAGGGCAAGGACTAGTTAGCTCAGTGTCAGGATAATGTGACTGAGTGGGATATTGGGTCGTGGTGCCAGCAGCCTGATTTCCCAGTGAGACAGTTAATTGTAGTTAATTGACGCAATGGTTTTTTTTTTCTTGAAGATTTATACTGCCTATCATGGATAAGTCTGAATAGACTTGTTTTCACCATTAGACAGTTTGTCGATAGAAAGCCCGGGCCTACACTTTTAGCGACCCAAGGGATTTTTAACCTCCCACACCACATAGACATGGTATGAGAGCAACTGGCCTTTGATGATGCTGTAAGTTAAACACAGCAGTCAAAATCCAAATTGGCAGAGGTGGGAGCACAGGGAATAGAAACCACCGACCTTCAGATTAGGAGTCTGACCTAGAAAAAAGTCAGACACTCTAACCACTCCGCCACAGAGAACACCACGGTAAAATGTGATGCTTTCTCTGCAACATTCACACAGGGTGATTGATTTGGTTTTGCTATGACATCTATTTATGGCTACTAATTATTAGAAAATGGTTATCAACAAGCGAAAAATACACACACTCAGACACACACACACACACACGCAGACACTCACACACATAGACACACACACGTACAGACAGACCCACAAACTCACACACACACACACTCACACGCACGTTCACACACAGTCAGACAGACTCACACACTCACTCACTCACACACACATGCTCACACACATAGACACAAACACATCCAGACAGACACAAACACACTCACACACAGTCAGACAGACTCACACTTGCACACTCACTCACACACATAAACACACACACCTCCAGAGAGACACTCACACACACACACAGACACACACACACACAACCAGACAGACTCATACACTCACTCATGCACACACACTCACACACACCCGCACACATAGACACACACACATCCATATAGACCCTCACACTCACACACACACACATACAGACACACACCCATACACTCACACACATAAGCCGTGTTCACACGGGCAAAATGTAAAGCGATTTAGACAAGGCGAATCATGTGAATCGATTTAGTTTGAAAGTGTTTCGCGTTCACGCGGGCAGTGCTTTGAGTCGGTTTAAGGCGGAAGTGGATATCTGTGCATGAGCAAGTCCAGACTAACCAGCGCCAGTTTCAGTTAGTCGGCGTTGGGACGAGAGAGTGTGGGTTCGACCTAGATCTGTTTCGACTGAATCATATTTTTTTGGAACGGTCAAAACTTCTGCTGGGCAGTGAAACCCTAAAAATAAATGATGAAAAAAATATTTGTGTACAGCTAGCGGTTTCATAAAGCAAATTTACCGGAAAGTCAACAAACTCAGGTCTCGACTGTCACGTCCTTAATCCGCCTCAAGTAAGTCGGTTGCGTTGACACGGGCAAAATAAATCGGTTCACAGAAATCGATTCACGTACACTACCTCGAAAAGTGGTTTACAGTATCCAGATCACACGAATCGATTCAGCCCTAATCCGACTCAGCCGCGCGTTCACACGCGAAATGTAACCCAAACTATACAAGTCGATTTCTACGAATCGCTTTACATTGCCCGTGTGAACACGGCTATAGACACACACACTCACACACACGTCATGAAGACCGGCACGGGATGGGTGAATAAGTAGAGCACTCGTATCCAAATTCCAGACTGAGTCAAACCAATGACTTGAAAATTTATTCTTCGTCACTACCAAAGACAATGTACAACAAGACATGCCACTCAGCGCTTTCATATAGAAATTTCTTAAATAATCATACAGTGCTGCCACCCAATGGCAAACACGGCAATTGGACAGGTCCCCTAGCCCACCTTGACTGCTGTACCACTAAAGCAATGTATGACAATTATAGTCAGTTGTAGTCAATTATAGTCACTTATTATTCAATTATATAATCTATAATTGTTGTTCAATTATAGCGGGAGATATAGACGGTGTAAATATAGCATTTTAATTCCCATTTAATGCCAACCTAGATGTATGGAACTCCCAACATCTCCCGACCAGCCACTGCAGGGACAAATAGTTTTGCGCCTTCTTGACATGTTCTTGCCGGTGTGAAACCTCTATTTGCTCCCGAGAGAGTGCGTGGTAACTTGCAAAAGCAGCAGCATTAACACTTGCAGGCAGCTTTATGAAATTCACAGACCGACGCAACTCTCACAGCAGAGAGCTAAATGGAGAGCGGCAGTCAAGTAATGAAAGCAGTCTTTGTCGCATCGCGACCGACAGCATGATGATGATGATGAATGCCAACCTTGTTTGCCTTGGGATGATGCCTCTGCATCTGCATTTCACAGTAGAGTCTCTTTGTCGCTACCTAGTTTGGCGCTCAGTATTACTAGGATAGGGCAAGGAGCAGTGCAATAAGTTATATCTGCTGTTCACAATTTAAATTAATCAATGAATGTAACAAATGATTTCTTATTTCCCCGGTAATTAAAATTGAAACTGTTTTCTTGTCTCTCCCTCACATCCTTTCACTGCCTGCTGTAATAGAACAGGAACACTTGAACTGATATGAGTTTTAATAGTGTCATGGGGCTGATGAAAATGGGAAATATTGTGCCTAGAGCGGGACTCAAACCCAAATCTCTTTGCATTCCGGGCCAGTGTGCTAACCATTACACCACCTAGGCTCCCTGATATCAGCACACTACCCACATCTACTTGTCTATGTGGCTACTTGCCTCAGAGGTTAGTGCAGAATACAACACTCGTCCCCCTGGAATTGTAATTCTTGTAAATGGTAATTTAATGCTTACAATTACATAAATACAATGCACTTACACATACACACACAGCATAGGTTCAACAACCATACAGCATGTAGCTTGTGCACGATCATGGTCATGGCAACCAGTGTCATGGGGGTGATGAAAATGGGAAATATTGCGCCTAGAGCAGGACTCAAACCCACCTCTCTTTGCGTTCCTGGCCAGTGTGCTAACCATTACACCACCTAGGCTTGCTGATATCAGCACACTACCTATGCCAACCAGACGGGATGGCCGAATGAGTTAGAGCGTCCGTCTCCCGTGCTGGTAGATCGTGGGGGCGTGGGTTCGAGTCCCGGTCGAGTCAAACCAATGACTTTAAAATTGATACTTGTTGCTTCCTAGCCAGGCGCTCGGCATTATTAGGATAGGGCAAGGACTGGTGTGCTCAGTGTCAGGATAATGTGACTGAGTGGGATACCAGGTCATGGTGCCGGCGGCCTGGTTTCCCAGTGGGACAGCACTATAAAAAGTCGCCATGAGTGCGCACTGTCACAAGTCGGTACCTGTCCTGATATGACCTTAGATGTTGCTAGGACGTAAAACAACAACAAACACACCACCTATGCCTACGTGTCTATATGGCTACTTGCCTGAAAGGTCAGCGCACACTACTACACTCGTCCATCTGGAATTGTTGTTAGGAAAGGTCCAGGACTGGTTGGCTCAGTGTCATGATAATGGGATACCAGGTCATGGCGCCGGCGGCCTGCTTTCCCAGTGGGACAGCACTATAAAGTCGCCATGATTGCCCACTGTCACAAGTCGGTACCCGTCCTGATATGACCTTAGATGTTGCTAGGACGTAAAACAACAAACAAAGAAAAACATGGTCAGGACGTGATCGTCCTTTCAGGAATATTCATGACTGTTTGTCAGGAATATTCATAACTGTTTGTCACCAATGTTCTGAATACTTTCAGTCAGGTTATTTTATATTAGTGTTTATGTAACCAGCTGCTTTTCCAATCCACATTGATACTCTGCTTAGCCTTCATTTAAGAAGTTCACCTCCGCCTATAGAAAGCCATCTGTCTCCCTGCTCAGGGATCCAATTTCTCAGTGGACCGCTGATTTTAGCGAAAACTCATTTTCCAAATCAACAGGGAAGGGGGGGGAGGGGAATCCTGTCCGAAAAAAAACTAAATTTTCATTATTTGTTAGTTTTGAAGTTTTAGCAGTTGTAATTTCAAGGCCCAAATATGTCCAAATAGGTGCCAGATTGTACCACATTGCTCACGGACACAGCTGACTCAGAGGCATGAGTGGGTTAATCAAGGCTTTTATTCAGGCGCTGCCCGCCCGGCGGCATGTACATTGACTGTGTATCATCGGGCAAGAAGAAAACGAGCGAAGGCCCCGATATATTTGGAGAAGGCTGACCAGCTTCGGTGGCTCCAGAAGACCCCAGGATAGTGCCTGACCATGATGGCTGGCAGGAGTTGTTATATAGGCTGGAGGGGGGAAGATGGCTTCCCCCCCTCCCCCCCCCCCTCATCACTCACCCACCACCACCACCACCACCACCACCAGCACAGTAGTGGCAGGGGGGGGGGAGGGCTTCGGCCTTGAGCCTGCCATGGCCAGCAATGACACCGAATGAGTGACCTCACTCATTCAAGACTTTTAATCATAGGTTTTATCAGATTTCTGGTGGGCATACCCCTGTGATCCCTAGTTTTTCAGAGATTTAAAAAAATCTTTGTCACTGCGACCCCTGCTGCTGCTGCCGCCAATTTCTCCTGAAGTCCTCAACTCCCGAGGACCCACTTGGTTTTATGGCACCGACCACTCTATACTCTGGATATTATTGAAGTATAATTTCCCTAAATATAGCACAGCGTTTTATATTATGCATATATATCGCCCAATATACATCATAGTTATATCATCAGATATACATATCATGTCAAAATACTGTACCTCTATGAATATATCATCATAGTCCCTGTGAATGGCGATGCCCCATATATAAATAGTAATACAATCTGTGACTGGTACCGAGCCATGTATAAAGGCCGGTACACACCTCCCGTATAAAACCTAAAACTGAGTTTTAAGTCGCGAATCGGAAGGCTCTGGTCTGAGAGGGGGTCACACACCTAAAGACTGACCTCGACTAAAACTCAAACTTTGTCGCGAAATGGGAGGTGTGTACCGAGTTTGATAAAATTCGAAAAATGAATCGGGCAGTTTTAGTCGGGAAACGGGAGGGGGTAACACACCTAAAGACTAAAACTTAGTCGGGAAACGGGACGGGTCGGGTTGTGACGGGTCCCGTCGGACAGTCAGATTTAGCGCGTGAATTGTATACGGGAGGTGTGTACCAGGCTTTAGTAGGGTCGCAGAAGCGGTATTTGGCATCGGCTACGTATGGGCAATCCGCACTGCATGCTCTGATATGAATGCGGGCAAGGGTGCCAGGATGGAACTGCTGACACCTGCGTAGGAAAGGGACAGGTCGTATCATGTCACTGGTGAATGGAGAGAGAGAGACAGAGAGAGTCATAGAGAGAGGGGGAGGGGGGAAATGGCAAATCACTGAAGTGGGGGGGTGGACGTTTACCCACACAGTGGCGTTTAAGGGGTGGGCGTTTACAAAATATTGACCAAGTGGGAGGGTGGGCGTTAACCCACACATGGCTGTTGACCCACGAGAATATGGTATACAGGGATGAAAGATCTCAGTGATTCTGCGGATTTCCGGGATTTTTCAATCCCGCAGCACCATCAGCGTATACTAATATGTAGTGCAGACTCCGCAGCGCTATCAGCGTATACTACTAATAAAATTCTCCATGCGCCGCAGCACTATCAGCATACACTACTAATACATGCTTCAAACTGTGCAGCACTATCAGCGTATACCAATATATATGAAACCCGACTTCCGGGAATTTTCCGCGATTCCCTGACAATGCTAAACCTATGGGAGAATATCAGCATTTCCGCTTTTTTCCCCGGAGACCACTTTCATCCCTGGGTATATAAACATTGATAAAAGTTCTTCTCGCTGCCACTAGATGGAATTCTATTTAAATGCCGTCTGGTGGCTGTGTGAAGAAGTAATTTAGTAGTTAGTACCTCACTACGCATGCTCCGTGAAAGAGGTCTACCCACCCACTTTAGCTATCGGTTTGTTTGTTGTTGTTTTACGTCCTAGCAACATTTAAGGTCATATCAGGACGGGAGGCAAGGTGCCTCAGTGACTATGAAGATGGTAATTGTGCTGGCAACAACAACAAATTTCCACCACTTCCGGTGACAAATTTGGTAGTTCGAACCCTGGTCGAGTCAAACCAATGACTTAAAAATGGATACTTGTCACTTCCTTGCCAGGCACTCAGCATTAATAGGATAGGGCAAGGACTGGTTAAATCGGTGTCATGATAATGTGACTGAGTGGGATATCAGGTCATGGTGCTGGCAGGCTGATATCCCAGTGGGACAGCACTATAAAGTCACCATGAGTGTGCACTGTCACGAGTCGATACCCGTCCTGATATGACCTTAGATGTTGTCAGGACATAAAACTCCAACAACCCACCAACCAATCTGGTGAAAAATGAGTTTATTAAAGCGACAGCGGAAATTGCTTCGTTTGAGCGATTGTGAGACGGATCGGATGGGTGTGCCGAGTGTTGAAACAGGGACACACGTGACCAGCATTGCAACTGAAGCTAGCATTCCATGTATGTGGTATGCGAATGTGACAAAAAATGGTTGGTTGGCTGTTGGGGTTTTACATCCTAGTAACATTTATGGTCATATCAGGAGAGTGTGTGAGAGTGTTTGTTTATATGTATGAGTGGTTGTTTATATGAATGTTTGTTTTTATGTGAGTGTTTGTTTATATGTGTGAGTTGGTGTTTATACATGTGGGTGTTTGTTTATGTGAGTGGGGTTTGTTTATATGAGCATTTATTTGTTTATATGTGTGAGTGTTTGTCTATACGTGTGATTGTTTGTTTATGTCTGAGTGTATATATGTGTGAGTGTTTGTTTATGTGTGAGTGTTTGTTTATGTGTGTGAGTGTATGTTTATATGTGTGGGTGTTTGTTTGTGTGTGTGTTTATATGTGAGTGTTTATTTATATATTTGAGTGTGTGTTTATGTGAGTGAGTGTTCGTTTAAACGTTTGAGTGTTTGGTTATGTGAGTGTTTGTTTATATGTGTGTACGTGTGTTATGTGAGTGTTTGTTTATATATGCGCATGTTTGTTCATATGTGTGAGTGTTTGTGTGTGTTTGTTTATAGGTGTGTTTGTTTATAGGTGTGAGTGTTTGTTTATATGTGTGATTGGTTGTTTATTATGTGTGACTGCTTGGTTATGTATGTGAGTGTTTATGTGTGAGTGTTTGTTTATGTGTGTGAGTAAATGATAGATTACCTTCCATACATTTATTCTCATGTAATACGTCATACATCACATACATATATGTGCTCTATAATCTATTATGGGAATATAAACAAGGACAGTACCACTTATCAGTTCTCTTCTATATATAAGTTATTACCTACTATCCTACTGTCATAGGAGTTAGTTCCTGCTCCTGCCACTATGGCACCACCTGTGAGTGGCTCCTGGCCACCCTGATACCAGCTGTGTCTGGTCACGACCGCCTCCAGACCGCCTCGAATGGTCAGATTTTTACATTTAAAAAATGTCAGATTATTTTATAACTTAATTTTGCTAGTAATAATATCACTTGGTACCAGCTATGCAGAATCCAAGTGTAGCAGCACTATAAAATGCACTACTTATCCAATGCTGATTGGGTAGGCAATGTAGATTTTCCAAAAATAGATCATAGCCATCGACCTAATGTATTTATCTAAGTAAAAAAAAGAAAAGAATATGGTAAACACGCAATACCATAGGACTATGCACATTTCATTAAAGTTGCATAGTCCAATGGCTTTCTAATTTTTCCTTCACTTTTGAGATACATGTATCAGGTTGACCATTATAACCTAATAAAGTAATATGCATTATTCTGGAGTCGCTGATTAAAAAACGCATAATTTTGGGGCAATTTGAGCTGAAAGTACCTAAAATAATTTTGGCAAGCTTGGTAAAAGCTAGCTTTTGTGGTCCAGATTCACATCTCCCGATGGTCATGTGATGAGGAATGACCTTATGTCCTGGAACCTGATTAAAGCCATATATGGTACTGGAATGAGGGCCAGACTAATGAGGTCACAAAATTGACCTAATTGGTCAGTGCCCTTTTTACCTAATGGCTGTCTCAAAGTAGATGTCCAAAGGGATGGGGTAATAAATTCACTGATTATTCTGTATATGCTGTACCAAAGCATTAGTTAATGCACCAGTACCTAAGTTGGATATATAGAATCAAATATAAGTAATTGTTTTGGTTTTGAAAAAAATATGTTTCATCGGACCATGCAACTTTAAGTAAAACATAGTGATCAGATGGTTGGTAGACAAGCATAGATAAAATATAGTGTGCACAGGAGATGGTATAAGTAAAATACAGTGTAACTAGATGGTTGCTAGTCACACGTACGTAACATACAGGGTAACCAGGAAATGATTGCTAGTCACACATACATAGCATTCCAGATGGTTGCTTGTGACACATACATAACATACAGTGTGACCAAGAGATGGTTGTCAGTCACACATACGTAACATACAGGGTGGCCAGATGGTTGCAGTCACACATACATAACATACAGGGTGGCCATTAAATGGCTGCCAGTCGCACATATGTAACATACAGGGTGACCAGGAGATGGTTGCTTGTGACACATACATAACATACAGGGTGACCAGGAGATAGTTGTCGGTCACACGTCCATAACATACAGGGTGACCAAGAGATGGTTTCTAATCACACATATGTAACACACAGGGTGACCAGGAGATGGTTGCTAGTCACACATGCATAATGTCGTGGGGGTGATGAAAATGGGAAATATTGCACCTAGAGCGGGACTCGAACCCACATCTCTTTGCATTCCGGGCCAGTGTGCTAACCATTTCACCACCTAGGCTCCCTGATATCACCACACTACCCACGCCTACCTGTCTAGTGGTTACCTGCCTGAGAGGTCAGTGCAGACTACTACAATAGCATACAGGGTGACCAGGAGATGGTTGTCAGTCACACATACGTAAGACTAACACTAGGTACTCCAAAGTCGGCGTATACGGTGTCTGCAGCGCGAAATTTGACCTATTTTAACCGTTTTAAAAAGGCTTGAATCTCCCCTAATTCTGCTTGGTTTGAAATAAAAATTATATCAAATTAAAGCTTGTTCTTTTGCCTCTTAGGGTGTCTGATTTTTAATCATCATTATGAAAGAAATCACAGTCAATGGACACTTGTTGGCGCGTACCATCGGCAGCTCTGAGCATGCTCGCCGATTTTGTTTTCATCCAGTCTGAGCTACTCCCTTCCCTAAACTTGATGGCTTGGTGAGTACATTGACCTGAGCTAAAAATAACCACCAATAAAAGATAGAGAAGAATCTAGGCTTCATTAGCATATCAAGCATGAGTGTTTCTGAGTGGGAAATTTGATTGAACTGAAGGAGTGAAAACATTAAGACATTAATCCTCCTTGAAAATTGATCAGGATCGTTTTGAAAATTATATCATCAGAAAGCTTAAGTCTTCCTCTACCTAACCAGAACAATATTTGGTTGAGATTTATATCATGCGCATCAAGCTTGGTCTGAGAAGTGACTGCTGCAAGAATTTGGCTATTGTCAGCTCGCGATGCTTAAGTGAATGTTGTCTTTCTTTCTCTCTCTCATCAGTTAGAAAATGATGTCATCATGTAGAGCTTTTAATTCTGGTTATTTTGGTATAAAGAGTGCAGTGATCGGACAATTAGAATGGGAGTTATGCTATTTTTCTTAATTTTATTGTCAGCTTGCGATGCCTAAAATTGAATATTGTCTTTCTTTCTCTGATCAGTTAGAAAATTATGTCATCATGTAGAGCTTTTGATTCTGGTTATTTTGGTATAAAGATTGCTGTGATAGGACAATTAGAATGGGAGTTATGCTATTTTTCTATATTTTACTGAATTTATTATTGGTGGTTGCTGGAAATTAAGGAATTTAGCAAGTTTGACATGAAATTTCAGAAAGAATACTAACAGTGATGGTCTGTAAAAAAATTGAGCTTCTTATTTGTACTATAGAGAATGAGATTCTTTAATATTGGACAGATCATATGCAAAATAGCTTCCAGGTGGGACCCTAAAATCCAAGATTTGGCTAATTTGGAAATGTGCACAAATCGGGGCAAAAAAATCAATCTTTAAACACTCATAACTTTGCAGCTATTCAATCGATCTAAATGATTTTTATATCATTGAGATCCAATTTAAAAGATCTGTACAGATATATAAGATGTAATACTGACCTGTTGAAAATAGAAATCACTTTGGAGTACCTACTAACACACATGGTGACCAGGAGATGGTTGTCAGTCACACATATGTAACATACAGGGTGACCAGGAGATGGTTGTCAGTCACACATACGTAACATACATGGTGACCAGGAGATGGTTGTCAGTCACACATACGAAACATTCTGGTTGACCAGAACATGGCTGCTCGTCACACATACATAACATACATTGTGACCAAGACATGGCTACTAGTCACACATACATAACATACAGGATGACCAGGACATGGCTACTACTAGTCACACATACATAACATACAGGGTGACCAGGACATGGCTACCACTGTACCAGTCACAATGAGTGAATCGCTCACCACGGCAATCTCTGGGTCCTCCTTGTGCGGCGACAGCTCTGTCTTGCCGCCAGCTTTCCGCTTGCTCAGTTCCTCCAGCAGCTGGCCGGGCAGGATGAAGGCCCCGGCGACAGTCACGGCGAGTAGGAGGAGCCCAAGCAGCGGGAGGGGGCGGGGGGCGGCCCGCATGGTGGCTGGTAAGGGAGGACAGGGGGCCGAGCAGCTCACTGAGTCGGTGAGTGAGTGAGTGAGTCGGTGGCTGAGTGAGTTGGTGGCCGGTGTGGTGGGAACAAGGGGCCGAGCAGCTCACTGAGTCGGTGGCTGAGTGAGCTGGTGGCCGGTGTGGTGGGAACAAGGGGCTGAGCAGCTCACTGAGTCGGTGAGTGAGTGAGTGGGTGGGTGGGTGGGTCGGTAGAGGTGGAGTGGAGGCTGTTGTGAATGGAAGAGTGGGAGTGGGTATGGGTAGGAGGTGGTGGTTGATGGTGGTGGTATGGTGAGGGGGGGGGGGGGCAAAGAGTGGGACAGTGAAAGGAGAAGGAGGAGGAGGTGTTCTCAGTACGGGCCCATGGCAGGTCTAGGCGGGTGTTACGTGTGTACTGTATGTGACCGTTGTAGTACAGTTGCACTCAGAATGAATGTCACTACTTTTGGTTTATTTAACTGGGTGAAGCCAACCAGGTGACACAGGCCACTGCTTACTCCCTTCCTTCCCTTGCTCCTTCCTTCCTTCCTTCCTTTGCTCCTTCCTTCCTTCCGTCCTCCCTTCCTCCTTTCCTTCCCTCCTTCCTATCTCCCTTTCCTTCCTTCCTTCCTCCCTCCTTCCTATCTCCCTTTCTTTCCTTCACCCCTTCCTTCCTTCCTTCCACTGCCCGCCGTTTTGGACTCTGTGTACACGGCTGTGTTGAGTTATTGCTCGGTGAGTTACTCACTACCTGAACCTTGGTGGTTATGTCCCTCTTCTCTCCGTCCCTCTGTTTGTCCCCGTCTCTCCCTCTGTCCCCGTCTCCCTCTATCTCTCTATTCCTCTGTCCCCGACGCACGTGCTAGCGGGTGGCGGTGCGTGTGGCTGCAGCGTGCGCTGGTTGTGGGTGTGTCCGAGCAGCTCCTGCCGATGACTGGCGGCTCGCAGGACCCGGCAAGGCAAGGCAATGCGCCCCCCTACGCGCGGCGCGACGTGCCGCCCCGGTGTCCGCCCGCCCTGCCGCTCACTGACTGGCTGGCCGGCCCGCCCCGCCGCCCGCCGCCCGGTGCCCCACCGCCGCCCGGCGCCCCACCGCCGCCCGCCGTCCCACCGCCGCCCGCCGTCCCACCACTAGGCCCGCCCGCCGCCCGTCCAGCCAGCCTGTCGGCCGGCGGTGCGAGTCGCTCACTAGCCTAGCTTACCCGCAGCCGCCCCCGCCCCCTCTCCTCCACCTCCCACCCATCCACCGTCCACCACACGGTCCCCGGATAGACGCAACACAACACGGCATGGCACGACGCGACATAATGGCGGGACGAGTTAGAGAGCATGGGAGGGGGAGGAGGGGGGGGAGGGGGGGGATGACTGACCTACTAGGCGAGTGAGTGGATGGGGTGTGTGGGTGGGCGAGGGGGTGTACTATTCGTGACATGGCCTTGGGAGAGGTTGCTGATATAGTGTGGGTGGGATTGTGAGTGTGCAGGTGAGTGGGTGGGTGGGGGGAGAGGGCTGCGGATGGGGGGGGGGGGTGTTCGTGTGGGTGGTGCCAGTGAGATTGCCTTGGAGGAGATTGCTGACCTACTGGCAGGGTAGGTAGGTAGGTACGTGGGGGGGGGGGGGGGCATGGTTTGGGGGTTACTGGAGCACTGTGTGGGTGGCAGTGTGTGGGTGGGGGGGGGGGGCATTTATGGGATGGGGAGTGGTGGGGCATATGTAACACATACATAACATACAGGGTGTATGAAAATGGGAAATATTGCGCCTAGAGCGGGACTTGAACCCACATCTCTTTGCATTCCGGGCCAGTGTGTTAACCATTACACCACCTAGGCTCCTTGATATCACCACACTACCCACGCCTACCTGTCTATGTGGTTACTTGCCTGAGAGGTCAGTGCAGACTTTTCCTCTCCTTCCTCCTTCCTTCCTTCCTTCCTTTCTTCCTTTCTTCCTTCCTTCCTTCCTTCCTTCCTTCCTTCATTCCTTCCTTCCTTCCTTCCTTCCTCAACTATTGGAATCACTGTCACAGTGTCAGTGAGCTTGATGCTGGTTCCTGGGGGTGTGGGTGGGGGTATGTGTGGGGTGGGGAGTGGTGAGGCATGGTGTCTTCTTTTCCTCTCCTTCCTTCCTTCCTTTCTTCCTTTCTTCCTTCCTTCCTTCCTTCCTTCCTTCCTTCCTTCCTTCCTCAACTATTGGAATCACTGTCAGTCAGCTTGATGCTGATTCCTAGCATACACACTGGGTATGTCACATAAAGTAGTGTTGTCAGTTAGCTTGATGCTGGTTCCCAGCATACACACTGGTGGGCTGTTGGCTGGTTTCCAGTGGCCACGTGGAATATCGGCTGGTTACCATACTACTGTTGGCTTGTTACCAGTGTCCATGTGGAATGTCAGCTGGTTACCAGAGTCTGTGTGGAATGTGGGCCAGTTACCAGAATACTGGTGGACTGTTGGCTGGTTATCAAAGTATGGGTGGAATGTTGGCTGGTTACCAGAGTATTGATGGTATGTCGGCTAGTTACCAGGGGCCATATGCAGGATGCGGTGTTAGTGAAGTTTGGTGTTAGCCGGTAACACCGTATAGCTATCACCACTCTCGCGAAGTGTGTCAAGCCGTATACAGAGGCGCATAAATGGTTCGTGTTACCTAAACGTGAATCCCTTGCAGCTGGTTCCCGGCGAGCACCGCGATTGCTTTCTCCACACACCAAGAACCAGCGAAGCGGCGATTTGTTTTGTTTGCATTCGTCGATTCGACAATATGAATAACGCCGCCAATGCGACGGCGGTGTTAATATTGGTTCACTTTTAGGGTTAAATTGATAAAAAAAAATTCACTTATTGCGTATGTAATTCTGTTAAATATGATAGCATTGAATAGATTTTGGCCTAATAAATTGCCATTGCGGCGGCCAGTATGGATATCGACGTCGATGCGGTGGCGGCGATTTGTTTACTTTACTTTACACTCATCGATTCGACAATATTAATATCTCTGCCGATGCGGCAGAGGCATCAATTTTGCTTCGAATTTAGGGTTAATTTGATGAAATTTCACTTATTGCGTATTTAATTCTGTCAAATATGATAGCATTGAATAGATTTGGGCTTAACCTAACACTAACACCAACCTTAAACATGCTATGAAATGGGGTTAGTGTAGCGGACCACCTTAAACACACGGTGTTAGAGTAACACCGCCTCCCGCATACACACTTTTCGCCGCTAAACTGGAAATCCCGCGCTAAACACATTTTGGCTCGCTAACACCCCGTCCTGCATATGGCCCCAGAATACCGATGGAATGTGCAGAATCCCTTATCTCTCCTATTCTGTGTGTCTCACTCTGTGTCTCTATCTCTCAGTCTCCCTCATTTTCCTCTCCCTCTTTCATTTCCTCTCTACCCGATCCCACTTCTAACTCTCTCTCTGCTGCTGTCTTCCTTTGCCTGCTCTCTTTTACTCTTTCATTCCACTAACCCTGCTTGGTCAATTCGTCTTTCTGGTTCCTTCCTGTTTCTCATTCTTTCTCATTCTCTCTCGATTCTCCTGGAAAATCTACTCATTACAAATACTAAATAGAATAAGGAGCCAATAATACCCCATCTCCGAATCTCAGCTCTCAAATACTGGTTGGTTGGTTGTTGGAGATTTATGTCCTGGCAACATCTAAGGTCATATCAGGATGGGTACCGACTTGTGACACACTGACAGTGCACACTCATGGTTACTTTATAGTACTGCCCCACTGGGAGGCCAGACCACCAGTTCATGACCTGATATCCCACTCATTCACATTATCCAGACACTGAACCAACCAGCCCTTGCCATATATCAAAAAAATGTCGAGCACCAGGCTAGGAAGTGACAAGTATCAGTGTTTAAATCATTGGTTTGAATCGACCAGGGTTCGAACCCGCGGGTTCGAATCCCACGATCTACCAAAATAGGAGACGCAACTCATTTGGCCATCCCATCTGGGCCTGTATGCAGGACTCGGTGGTAGCGGGGTTTGGTGGTACAGCCTATTACCGGGTAGCTATCACCGACGTCGGGAACTGTCGGGAACTGTGTCAAGTGCTATGCGGGAGCGCGTACCACTTTGATTATAGCTACCCGTGAAGTTATTCATAGATTTGGGAAATCCCTCTGCGTCATGTAGCCCCAAATCTATTCAATGCTGTCATATTTAAAAGAATTACATACGCAATAAGTGAAATTTTATCAATTTAACCCTAAATTCGAACCCTCCTTAAGGCTACCGCCGCATTGGCGGCGATATTAATAGTTATATTTTCTAATCGACGAAGGTACAGTCAACAAACCGCCGCAGCCGCCGCATCGACGTCGCTTTCCATACTGGCGGCGGTGGCGGTTTGTTGACTGTACCTTCGTCGATTCGAAAATATAACTATTAATATCGCCGCCAATGCGGCGGTAGCCTTAAGGAGGGTTCGAATTTAGGGTTAAATTGATAAAATGTCACTTATTGCGTATGTAATTCTGTTAAATATGACAGCATTGAATAGATTTGGGCCTAATGAACTCGCTATACCTCCTATATACCAGGGGTAGGGTACCACCGGGTAAGCTTTTGGTGTTAGGCCTATCACCGCTTCGTGCTTACCATTTTTCGCCGCTACCCGAGAAATTCCCGACTACCACCGTTTCGGCTCGCTATCACCGAATACCACCGACTCCTGCATATAGGCCCTGCAGGTCTCTCAAATACTAGTGGTGGGTGGGAGTGGGTGGGTGGGGGGGGGGGGGGGGCTCCGCAATTCACTTTAACGCGCGTCATCAATGAGGTGTGGGGGTGGAGCAGTGCCACGTGATGAGTGAAGACTGGTTGTCGCTGGTTACCGGTAGGTGGTGCTGACGTACATGTAGCGTGAGACGCGGCCACGAAAATATGCGGACACTGACCGTGTGTAAGTGTGTGTGTAGGTGTGTGTAAGTGTGTGTGTCGGCGATTGTGACATCAGCGGAATGCAGCATCAGGACCATCCCGGAGCCGGCCCTCCTCCCACGCACACCGTGACACTCCCCTCCCCGCCCCGCCCCGCCCCACTCCGCCACGCCCCGCCGCCACACTACCGGACCCCTACTCTTCATTCCCAGGCCCTCCTTTCTCCCAACCTTTTTTTTTCTCTTTTATTTTTGTGACAAGTTTTTTATTCTGCCCATAACGTATAAGCTCCTGTGAGGGTGCTTGTTTTCAACGCTGATACTGGATTGGTCTGGTCCCACACTCAGGAGTCTTTACCTGATCCTTCTGCTCCTCTCCTTTCCCGAACCCTCGCCACCGCATAACCCTCCCTGGAATCCCATCCCCTCACCTCCCCTCCCTTTCCCTCCACTCTCCACCCCTTCCTCCACTCCTTTCCCTTCCTTCTCCTCCTTATCATTTCCTTCCCCTCCCCTCGCCTCCCCTCCCATCTCCTCTCCTCTCCTTCCTTCGTCTTTCCTCCCCTTCCCCCCCACCCCCCCAATCATCCCCTCTCCTTTCTTCCTGTACAATCACCATTCTTCTGGTTCCCTTCCCCTCCCCCACCATCACCTCCATTCCCCACATTACCAACCCCTCTTTACCACCCCTCATCTCCTCCCTCTCGCTCCGTCTACCTCCCTCCAAACCTAATCCCACCCTCTCCTTCCCCTCCTCCCTCCTCCACCCCCCCCCACACCCTCTCCCGTCCCCGCCCTGCCTCCCCCTCCTCCCCCTTCTCCCATCTCCTCCTCTCTCCCCCAGCCGAACCACCCTCCCCTACCGCTCACCTACAACATCCCCCACCCCCTACGACCTTCTCCGATCCACGTCTTCCTTTCCCTCCCCCATCCTCCCTTTCTCTATCCCTTCCCTCCCCACCTCACCCCTCCCCCTCCCCATCCCACCCCCCTCCCTCTCCTCTGTGCCTCCCCTCCAACCCCATTCCCTCGCCCCCTCGCTCCCTTCCCCTTCCCTTAGGTCCCCTCCCCTCCCCTTCCCTCCCCTCCCTCCCCTTCCACCCCTCCCCTCCCCTCCCTCCCCGCCCCCTCCCCTCCCCCTCCCCTCCCCTTCCCCCTTCCCTCCCCATCCACCTCCTCTCTCCCCTCCCCTCCCCTCCTCTCCTCTCCTCTCCTCTCCTCCGTCTCCCCCATCTCCACCCAATACCTCCCGTCCTCAGTCAGCGCTGCCGAGCTCCCATTTCCCCCTCTCCCAACACACACAGACGACCCACAGGTATGCTGCCGCCGTGCGGGGGTGGCACGGCGCTGTTAAAATAATACATTATCCAACGGTGGTGGTGGTGGCGGTGGTGGTGACAGCACCAGTGCCCTCAGTGTGTGTGTGGGGGGGGGGGGGGGGGGGCAAACCCACTGCAAAGACCAACCATGTCAGATTAGGACTCTCCAGAAAATCGCCAACAGCTTGGTCGGTTGGTTGTTTGTTGGAGTTTTACATCCTGGCAACATCTAACTTATTTTAAGGTCATATCACTGATCAGGACGAGTACCGATTTGTGGCAGTGTGTACTCATGGTTTAGTTTTTTTAATAGTTTTTTTAAATGAATTTATGTACCCTGCTCATAACGGATAAGTGTGTTAATACTTGTTTTCACCGCTGGCAAGCACTAGTCCAATTTATAGTGTTGCCCCACTGGGACTGGGAGACGAGGCTGCCAGCACCATGACCTGATTTCCCACTCAGTCACATTATCCTGACACTGACTGGCCAAGCAGTCCTTGCCCTATGCTAATAATGCCGAGCGCTTGGCTAGGAAGTGACAAGTATACATTTTAAGTCATTGGTTTGACTCAACCAGGGTTCGAACCCATGAGTTCGAATCCCATGATCTACCAAACCCAGTTGGATGCGCATCTCATTTGGCTATCCCGTCTGGTATCGCCAACAGCAGAGGGTAATAGAAGCGGCTGAGTATGACCTGCAGGCTGTTCCAGCAGACTGTCCGTTCCAGCAGGCTGTTCCTGCAGGCTGTCTGTTCCAGCCGGCTGTGTGTTCCAGCAGGCTGTCTGTTTCAGCAGGCCGTCTGTTTCAGCAGGCCGTCTGTTCCAGCAGGCCATCTGTTCCAGCAGGCCGACTGTTCCAGCAGGCTGTTCCTACAGGCTGTTCCAGCAACAGTTGTTATTCGCCCTGTACACATGGGGAGCGACGGGACAATTATTGCAGTGGGGACTTGGCTGTTGTCGGTTATCATAAACCTCTTGGGTGTGGATCAGTGGGTCAGGGAATTTGTGGGTGGTATTGCTATTTAGGGACTGGGCACAGTGGTCGAATCGATAGAGCACAGGCCTCGCATGCAGGAGATCGGAAGTTCAGTTCCCGGTTGAGTCAAACCAATGACTTATTAAAGTGATACTTGTCGCTTCCTAGCCTGACACTCAGCATTAATAGGATAGGGCGAGGACTAGTTAGCTCAGTGTCAGGATAATGTGAGAGAATAGGATATTGGGTCCTGATGTTGGCAGCCTGATTTCCAAGTGGGGCAGCACTATAAAGTTGCCATGAGTGCACACTGTCAGGGTCACATGTCTGTACATGTCCCGATATGACCATAGATGTTGCCAGGATGTAAAACCCCAACCAACGAACCACCCTACAAAGTTAGTGTGCACTTCTGATGATGACCCACCACCCACTGTTTCAGCTCACTGCGCATACTCCGTAGGGAAAAGGTCTATAGGGGTAGGCACCTTATCCCTACTGCAGTCAGGAGGCATGGTAAGCCGGATCAAATGGATGGAATCACCAACAAAAGGGGAGACCGGTCTTGTAAAGAGGCTGGGGTATTAATAGTCTCTCTGCAGAGGGAGTTGGGTGGGGGGGGGGGAGGGGGAGAGTTGGTGGGCATGGGGGGGGGGGGGATAATGATAACACTCGCCCGTCGTTGGAGTCGAATTGGCATGGTCGCTGTTATTTAGGCACGTAGCAACAGTATTTCTGTTAGACATGGATTAGACAGTGGGATAATCACAGTGTCAAAAGTGGGGTGATCACAATGGTAAAAGTGGGGTGATCACAGTGTTAAAGGTGGGGTGATCACATTGTTAAAAGTGGGGTGATCACAGTGTTAAATATGGGGTATACACAGTGTTAAAGTGGGGTGGTTATTGTATTAAATGTGGGGTAGACACAGTGTTAAAGTGGGGTGGTTATTGTATTAAATGTGGGGTTGGCTGTGTTAAAGGTGGGGTGATCACATGTTAAAAGTAGGGTGATTACAGTGTTAAAAGTGGGGTGGTTATTGTATTAAATGTGGGGTAGACACAGTGTTAAAGTGGGGTGGTTATTGTATTAAATGTGGGGTAGACACAGTGTTAAAGTGGGGTGGTTATTGTATTTAATGTGGGGTAGACACATTGTTAAAGTGGGGTGGTTATTGTATTAAATGTGGCTTGTGTTAAAGGTGGGGTGATCACAGTGTTAAAAGTATGGTGATTACAGTGTTAAAAGTGGGGTGGTTATTGTATTAAATGTGGGGTAGACACAGTGTTAAAGTGGGGTGGTTATTGTATTAAATGTGGGGTAGACACAGTGTTAAAGTGGGGTGGTTATTGTATTAAATGTGGGGTAGACACAGTGTTAAAGTGGGGTGGTTATTGTATTAAATGTGGGGTAGACACAGTGTTAAAGTGGGCTGGTTATTGTATTAAATGTGGCTTGTGTTAAAGGTGGGGTGATCACAGTGTTAAAAGTAGGGTGATTATAGTGTTAAAAGTGGGGTGGTTATTGTATTAAATGTGGGGCGGACACAGTGTTAAAGTGGGGTGGTTATTGTAATAAATGTAGGGTGATCATACAGTGCCAGAAGTTGAGTGATCACCGTGTTAAACATGGGGTAGTTATTATATATTAAATGTGGAGTGGACACAGTGTTAAAAGTGGGATGGACATTATCCTGACACTGAACCAACCAGTCCTTGCCCTATCCTAATAATGCTGAGTGCCTGGCTAGGAAATGGCAAGTATATATCTTTAAGTCATTGGTTTGACTCAACCAGGGTTCGAACACGAACCCATACTGCAGTTCACACCACACTGCACCACACCACATCTCACTTCTGATTTCCCAGTGGGGCAGCACTATAAATTCCCCATGAGTGTGCGTTGCCACAAGTCGTAACCCGTCCTGATATGACCTTAGATGTTGCCAGGATGTAAAACTCAAACAACCAACACTATACTGCACCACACCACATCACACTTCACCACACCACACTGCCCCGCACCACACCACACCATACCACACACCACACCCTTACCTCCTTCGACCACGCCCTTTCTACACCCACCCACCCCGGTAACAGTGCCTCGATTATCCACTGTCGATCCTATCGGATGCTACTTACCAGCGACACGCCTACACCGACCGGCAACCAGTGTGATTACGTCACGTGACTGTCTGAATTCCACCCCCCCCCCCTCCAAAATACATTGGTCCCCAGCCCAAGTCACACCTACTCAGACTAGCCCTGGATTTTTAGCCGGACCACCCCCGGACCATTCCCCCGGACTGTCCTGGACAGCCCCGGATAAAATCGCTATTTTTGCCTCGCTCTCACACCTACCCAGACGAGCCACGGACCAGATCACCCCGGATGAGCCCCGGACAACTCCCGGACGAGCCCCGGACAACCCCCGGATGATAGCCTGAAATGCAGGACTCATCTTGGGGTAGTCCGTGAGTAATACGTGGTCATCCATGGTTATATCAAATCTAACCGGCAACATGAATGAAATAACCATCCAAACAACAACTCGCGTGAGTTCATCCCATCTGTAGAAGAACTGCCATGAATCATGCTATAGAAACACGAGAGTGCTCAGCCGCTGTGAGCACCCCATGTGACTACAAAACTCTTCCCCTTCATTTCACCTGTGATGCAATTAGCCTAAATCAATTTAACCAAGTCTGGAAAGAGGAAGGAAAACCAGTCACACAGATGAACATTGAATACGTTGTGCTTTATTGGCAGCAACTCCTGTCCATCCCCCTAAAGGGGCTGTCACATTAGGGTTTTTTGCGGGAGCGTATGGCGGCGTAGGCACGTTACGTCATATACGTCGGCATACACCGTATACGCTACTCATACGCCGCCAGATGCCGGCTTATGTGAAGCGTATGAGGCATACGCCGCCATACGCTTTCATAAATCCGTCCGTCCAATTTTTTTGTGCATGCTCAAAAAAACTCGACCTATGAGGGCGTATGGCCCATACTGTCAAAAAATGTCACAGCACGCTCCCATACGCTCCTCATACGCTCCTCGTAGGTTCCACATACGCTCAAAACCACCCGAAAGGTCACCAGATGTCATCATAGGCCGGCACGCGCAGGACCTACGTAGGTTTTCAATACGCTCTCGCCATACGCCGTAATGTGACAGGGCCTTTAAGGGGCTGTCACATTAGGGTTTTTTGCGGGAGCGTATGGCGGCGTAGGCGCGTTACGTCATATACGTCGGCATACGCCGTATACGCTACTCATACGCATACGCTACTCATACGCCGCCAGATGCCGGCTTATGTGAAGCGTATGAGGCATACGCCGCCATACGCTTTCATAAATCCGTCCGTCCAAATTTTTTTGTGCATGCTCAACAAAACTCGACCTATGAGGGCGTATGGCCCATACTGTCAAAAAATGTCACAGCATGCTCCTCATACGCTCCTCGTAGGTTCCACATACGCTCAAAACCACCCGAAAGGTCACCAAATGTCATCATAGGCCGGCACGCGCAGGATCTACGTAGGTTTTCAATACGCTCCCGCCATACGCCGTAATGTGACAGGGCCTTTACATGTGACCTAGCACCTTCACTCATATGCTGCCCACCCTATGTCTCATTATCACTTTAGCCTGTATACTGAAAGCAGTGCCTACAGCCGATGGGACAGGAGTCCTATGGCTGTGTATACACTCAATTTGAATAGGTGAATTTAGATAGCAATCAGACAGAGTGTCTGGGGTTCCTGCTCAAAAGTAGGTGTGTCTCACTCAAGAGCTAGGAGTAGAGTGACTTCTCACCAGCTTACCTGGAGCAGATTTTTGAATAATTACTTATCTGAGACTAGTGTGTGGTCAGGATAGGCCAAGGGAGTCAGGTGACCGGACATTCCCCAGCCAGCCAATCAGACACTCCCCACAGTCTGGGTGGGTGGCCACCCTCAGTAGGGGCTGTCACTCACACCAGCTGCAGGTGGTGCACTCTATACATATGCAGATTAGGCAGGTGGGTCGGTCCAGTGGTCATGGGTGAACAAGATGTTGTATACAGTTACAGATATGTATATAGATATATATATTAAAATTGTCCTTTTCCTCCAATTGTATTCTTTATGAACACATAGAGAAACATTTCAATAATCATGTACTGTCTCTGTTATAGGAAATCTCTTCATTAACTCCAAGCAGCATGTATAACATATATTTCACATCACTCAGTATTATGTACAATGGGAGTGGGATTCTATTGCTTTTAGTTTACATAACCTGGTTCCCACTCTGTCGTCCAAGAATAATAATGCTCTCTGCCAATATATAATTCTTAACCGAAAATCCGTATATTTTTACAATGCGAAGTGCTATCCAGACCCAAGTGCTGCATTGGCAGCTCTTGGCTCATTCCTGCATTCTTACTAAGGGGGGATTCAAACCCATAGGTTCGAACACTGGTCGAGTCAAACCAATTCGAGGCCTCATTATAAATGTTATGGCGCTGTCACATTACGATGTTTCTCGCCAACGTGTGTCACTTTTTGGCGAACCGTCATGAGACGTCTGGAAGCATTAGGCGCGCGTTGGTAATTGTTGATGGTTGGCGACGCGCGTCAGGGTATCGGCAAAGTTTTGTGCTTGCACAAAACTTTCGACGTGTGATAACGCGTGGGTGCCAATATTATGGCGACGTCAGAAGCACGTCGACATCGCTGGAATAACGTAATGCGAATGCCAAGCACACATCGCGCGCACATTAGGGTCATGCTGACACGTTGCGCCAAAATGTTGCTTTGTTGTTTTACATCCTAGCTACATGTAAGGTCATATCGGGACAGCGTGCCAAAACCTTTTTGTTTTTTTTCACACGCATCGATATATGTTACCACAATGTCGGCTGCACGCTGACACCGAAAATTTTGATGTTTCTCAACGATTAAATGTGATTTTGCGCATTGGCGGCACCCCGGTGAGATACGTCGTAGTGTGACAGGGCTATAAAGCATGAATGTATTTGTAGAATTCACGCGGCAGGTGGACTGTACTGCCTCTTGTAACTGTGGTTGCCTTTCCTTTTTTTTGAAAAAAATATAAATGTCACCACCTTTTATTTGGCCCACACAGTATGAGTATTCATAAATCTTTACTGCTGGAAAATGTTTGATTACTACTTTTATTTGGAAATCAAAATTAATCCTGAATTCAGAACAAATTCTGAATTCCGAAACACAACTGGCCCCATGGGTTTCGGAAAAAGGATTGTGGGAGCTGGATAAAATGTCCCTGTGGTAGTTTTATTTGGGAATGATATTACTGAAAGGTTAGACTATCCAGGGGTGCAACATTATTCCTTTATACGGGCGTGAAACCAGGTCATGGTGCTTATTCAGTGAGGTGCGTTGTACCAACACATCCAGGCACAATCAGCTGCACAAAAGTCAGGCCAAACAACAGAAGAAAACATAATTGTTTCTCGGGCACCTTTGATCAGGGTGTCGGGTGGGTGGGTAACAGAGGATATGTGTGTGTGTGTGTGTGGAGAGTTAGTGGTTTAGAGGTGTGTGTCGGGATGGGGGTGAGTAACATGGTGTGTGTGTATGTGTGTGTGGAAAGAAGGGCTAGCGATGTGTGTGTAGGAGTCCAGTTAGTGGTGTGTGTGTGTGGAGAGTTAGTGGTTTAGTGGTGTTTGTCGGGTGGGTGGGTAACATGATGTGTGTGTGTGTGTATTTGAAAAGAAGGGCTAGCGATGTGTGTGTAGGAGTCCAGTTAGTGGTGTGTGTGTGTGGAGAGTTAGTGGTTTAGTGGTGTTTGTCGGGTGGGTGGGTAACATGATGTGTGTGTGTGTGTATTTGAAAAGAAGGGCTAGCGATGTGTGTGTAGGAGTCCAGTTAGTGGTGTGTGTGTGTGGAGAGTTAGTGGTTTAGTGGTGTTTGTCGGGTGGGTGGGTAACATGATGTGTGTGTGTGTGTATTTGAAAAGAAGGGCTAGCGATGTGTGTGTAGGAGTCCAGTTAGTGGTGTGTGTGTGTGGAGAGTTAGTGGTTTAGTGGTGTGTGTCGGGTGGGTGTGTAACATGATAACATGTGTGTGGAAAGAAGGGCTAGCGATCTGTGTGTAGGAGTCCAGTTAGTGGTGTGTGTGTGTGTGTGTGTGGAGAGTTAGTGGTTCAGTGGTGTGTGTCGGGTGGGTGGGTAACATGATATGTGTGTGGAAAGAAGGGCTAGAGATGTGTGTGTAGGAATCCAGTTGGTGGTGTGTGTGTGTGTGTGGAGAGTTAGTGGTTTAGTGGTGTGTGTTGGGTTGGTGTGTAACATGATAACATGTGTGTGGAAAGAAGGGCTAGCGATCTGTGTGTAGGAGTCCAGTTAGTGGTGTGTGTGTCGGTGAACGGTGACATAGGATCTGTGTGGGCGGTGTGTATGTGTGTGTGTGTGTGTGTGTGTGGGTATGGTGGGGATGCTGAGGTCTGGCTGAGGGATGCTGTGTGTGGAGGGGGGGGGGAGTGCGGCTCTTGTCATGTGGGGTTAGTGTGTGTGTGTGTGTGTGTGTTTGGGTGGGGATGTGTGGCTTGTCAAGTGGGGGGGGTAGTGTATATATGTGTGTGTGCATGATGGGGAGGCGGAGATCCCGTTAAGGGATGCTGTGTGTGTTGTGGAGGGGGTGTGCGGCTTGTCGTGTGGGATTAGTGTGTGTGTGTGTGTGTCTTTGTGATGGAGGAGGCTGAGTTTTGGGTGAGGGATGCTGTGTGTGTTGGGGGAGTGGGGCACTTGTTGTATGGGGTTAGTGTGTGTGTGTTTTGGGGGGATTGTGTGGCTTGTCATGTGGGGGGGGGGGTTTAGTATGTGTGTGTGTTTGTGACGGGGGAAGTTGAGTTTTGGGTGAGGAATGTCGGTGGTGGGGGGGGGGGGGGGGAGTGTGTGGCTTGTCGGGTGGGGTAGTATGTGTGTGTATGCGGGGGAGGTTGAGTTCTGTGTGAGGGATGCTGTGTCTGTTGGGAGGGGATGGAGTGTGTGGCTTGTCGTGTGGGCTTAGTATGTCTGTGTGTGATAGGGGAGGATGAGTTCCGGGTGAGGGATGCTGTGTGTGGGAGGGGGTGGCTTGTCATGTGGGTTTAATATGTCTGTGTGGGACGGGGGAGGTTGAGTTATGGGTGAAGGATGCTGTGTGTGTGGGGGGGGGGATTGTGTGGCTTGTCATGCGGGGGTGGGAGGGGGGGTTAGTATTTGTGTGTGTGTTTGTGACGGGGGATGCTGAGTTCTGGGTGACGGATGCTGTGTGTGTTGTGGGGGAGGGAGTTGTGGATTGTCATGTGGGGTTAGTATGTGTGTGACGGGGGAGGCTGAGTTCTGGGTAAGGGATCTTGTGTGTGTTGGGGAGGGAGTGGGTGGCTTGTCGTGTGGTTGACTCGCTGGGTGAGGGATGCTGTGTGTTCAGGGAGGGGGTTGTGGGTGGCTTGTCGTGTGGGGTGTGTGTGTGTGTGTGTGATGTGCGTGGCTTGTCATGTGGTTCAGTAGCCGGTGAGGGATGCTGTGTCTTGGGTGGCTTGTCGTGTGGGGTTTGTGTGTGTATGTGTACGTGTGTGTGTATGTGTGTGTGTGTGTGTGTGTGTGGCTTGTCATGTTGGGTTCTTATGGCTTTACCAAAGGCGATGAATTCTTTATAGGCAATACCCCGAACTACTGTTTTATAAACAGTGTGTTACCAACGGTGAGCAGGTGTGTGTGTGTGTCTGTCTGTGTGGGATGGGGTGGGGTGGGGTGGGGTAAGGGCAGTAATTTGGTCGGTTTACGATTTAGTTATCCCTCGACAGTTAATAATTATTTTTCAGGTTAACTGCATTAACAAGGTTTATATATTGGCAGGTGTGTGTGGAGTTTCATGTATTACCTATATTTCAGTGCGTTCCCTGAAGAGTCACTAATGTTATACGTGTTGGCCGAATTGTTAGAGCACAGGCTTACCACGTGGAAGGTCAGGAGTTTGAATCCCAGCCGAGTCAAATCAATTACTTATAAAATTGATACAAAATTGATACAGTCTGGCGCTCAGCATTACTAGGGTATGGTAAGGACTGGTTAACGCAGTATCAGGATAATGTGACCAAGTGGGATATCAGGTCATGATGCCAGTGGAATGATCTCCCAGTGGGGCAGCACTATAAAGGCACCATGAGTCCACACTGTCACAAGTCGGTGCACATCCTGATAGGTCCATAGATGATGCTGGGACATAAAACCCAAACAAACAAACTAATGTAATAGCCGGCAAAGTAATCCAAGTTTTTTTTATTTGTTATAACCTGCTCCGCCCCTTCTGAATATTGTTCAGATTGTAAAGAACATTAATATTTATGGACCTTCCCTAACTGTGAAGTGGTCAGTACCTGTTAAAACATGTTGTAAAGTCTATGGCTCGAATCTGTGGTTGTGTAGGCAGGCTATAGTGAAATCAATACAGACAAAGAGAAAGGAAGAGTATAAAGTGTGAAAGAAGAGAGTCAAGCCCTCTGTTTTATTATTTATATGGTACATGGATTCAGTGTAGAGTATCACCCCACCCTATTCCCCCAATGAGAAACAAGCATTCTTAGCTCTACCAATAGGGATCCAGCATTCCTGGTCCCCATGGTTACCAGTGATCTGCCCACCACCACCAAGCTGTGTGGTTCCCCTGGCCACCACCTGCCTTTAGCCTGAATGTGGTGATCCTGACTAGCAGAAGGGGGAGGGGGTAGGCTCTGAGTGCCCCTTACACACAGTCCTGCCAGCAGCACTATGTCTATTTACATCTCAATCAGGCACCACCAGCCCCTACATATACACATACATGCACCTGGTCACGTATACCCGATCAGTAATAGAACATTTGCATTCCCCCAACAATGCATTAAATCTGAATATTTTACAATGTGAATACGCCATCATTCAGTTGACTCGTGAATGTAATTTCTTACACACCGGAAGGGGAGAGGAGATTAATGCGCGTACACAGAGTGGTATTTTAACTAATGTTAAAATATTTGCTCAGACAATTTCAGTGCAATCAACAGATGTATCACAAAACAAATGCATTGCAAAAACACTCGAACCCTGGTCAAGTCAAACCAATGCCTTAAAAATTGATACTCATCGCTTCCTGGCCATGCACTCAGCACTATTAGGATAGGGCAAGTACTGGTTGGCTCAGTATCAGGATAATGTGACTGATTAGGATATCAGGTCATGGTGCTGGCAGCCTAGTCTTCCAGTGGGGCAGCACTATAAAGTTGCCATGAGTGCGCACTGTCACAAGTCGGTGCCCGTCCTGATATGATCTTATATGTTGCCAGGATGTAAAACTCCAAGATCCAATGAACCATGCTTCTTGTGTGTAAGCTGAAGCTGTGAGCCAGGCGTCCTAAGGGACTTCAGTCTGTCCTAAGGGACCAGCTGAAATCAGAATACTCATATTGGGTCACTGATTCGCCAATGGAGCGGGACATAACTCAGGCAGTAGCGTGCCCACCTGTGAAGGTGTCAGTCATCCTATCGATCCTGCTCAGTGGATCCATTTACAGTTTGGGCTATTTTCTGTTCCAACCAGTGATCCACAATGGTTCATCAAAGGCTGTGGTATGTGCTGTCCTGTCTGTAGGAAAGTGCATATCAAAATGAAAAGACCCCTTGCTGCTTATCGGAAAGAGTAGCCTATGTGGCGGCAGTGGGTTTCCTCCAAAGAAATATGTCAGAATGACCATATGTTTGACATCCAATAGCTGATGATACGAAAATGAATGCGCTATAGGGGCGTCGTTAAATAAAGCAAGCTTTACTTTACTTTTTCTGATTCGTCAAGGATCTTAGCACTCGTGGCTGCCCTCTTGTGTTCCCAGCACCACCTCCAATAACCCCATGTTGACTGCATTCGGAAATTTCATTCATCCAATCAACTCGTCAATGGGATCCAAGCAGCCTTCTTAGCTCGCGATACTGAGTGTCACTTCTTATTCCACTCATAGCCAACTCTTTTTTCAGAGGACTTATTACTAAGACAAATAGCATTAGTAGTTCTTCTTCTCTCCTCCCACTCCCTCCAGTATCCTCCTCCCGTTCCTTCTCCATCCCCCTCCCTTCCTCCCTTCCTCCCTTCCTCCTTCCCTCTTTCTTCGCCCTCTCCTCCCCTCCCCCCTTTCCCCCCCTCCCCTTCTTAACCCTTCTCGCTTCCCTCTACCCCCCCTCACCTCTCGTTCCTTCCTTCCTCCTCTCTCCCCCCCTCCCTTCCCTTTCCATCCTCCTCCACATTCCCTTCCTCCCTCCCTTCTCAAATCCCTCCCTCCCATCCTTTCCCCTCCTTTCCCATATCTCACTCCACCTCCTTCCCTCGCCGGTTCTTTCCCCCTTCCTTCTCTGTCTACCCTCTCCCCATTCCCTTCGTCCCCTCGCCACTCCATCTCTCTCATCCTTTCGCCTCCTTTCTCCAATCCCCACTGCATCCCTCCGTCTCTCCCACCCCCCTCCCTTCCCCCTCTCCTCCCCTCCCCTCCCCCTCTCCCCTCATTTCTTCCCCTCTTCAATCCCTCCTATCCCCTCGCCTCCCCTCCGTGTTCTTCCCCTCCCTCCCATCCCTTACCCTCCTATTCCCCTTCCCACTACATCCAGGGGCGCACCCAGGAGGGTTTCCTGGTTGCCCGGAACCCCCCCTCCCCCAAAAAATTGTTTTCATTAAATTTATTAAGGAACACTAGATTTTAAGATTATGTGAAAAATTGCACCAAAATGTGGGTTGTTTCACCAGAAAACCATGTAAAATATTGCCCTAAAATGGGTGTTGTTCCACCAACCCATGTGAAAAAAATTACCCTAAAATAGGGGTAGTTTCGATCCATATTTGGAAACCCCCTAGCCAATTCCTGGGTGCCCCCCCCTGACATCCACCCCCGCCCCCCTTGACATCCACCCCCCCGTCCCCTCTTACCCCCCCCCCCCCCATCCCACCCTCTGCTGAACCGCTACGATCAGTTACCATAAATCACAATCTTCTAACATCCCTGTTTCATTGCTAGGCGACCATTCACGGTCGCCTAGCAATGCCGGCTCCAGTCAGAAGGTCACACCTGGTCATCACAGACCCAACTCAGGTAGTGTGACGTCATCAACACGGTGATGGATAGGCACCCAACGTCATGATGTCACGAGTGGAACATAACCTCTGATGCTATAACGGTAACATACCCTACAGCTACTTTGACTATTTTTAGATTCCGCGGCATGTGACAAGTTGTGTGGAAATGAGGATTAAAACTGACCATGAGATTCATGGAGTGACTATATCCTTCTGTCACTATGGTACCATGACAATAGAGGCGTTCTAAAATGTATTCAATTTTTGACTGTAAGAACTTCATATACATTATATATACAGCGGATACAATTCAGAAAATATAATATATTTTCCGCATTGCTATACTTATATAACATTTATACTCCATATATATAATATATCATCATCATCATCATCATCATCATCATCATCATCATCATGCTGTCAGTCGCAATGTGACAAAGACTGCTTTCATTACTTGACTGCCGCTCTCCATTTAGCTCTCTTATCTCATGAAAGCTGCCTACAAAAGTGTTGAAGTGCTGCTGGCTTTTGCAAGTTACCAGCGGCACTCTCTCGGGGAGCAAATAGAGGTTTCACACCGGCAAGAACATGTCCAGACAGGCGCAAAAATATTTGTCCCTGCAGTGGCTGGTTGGGAGTTCCATACATCAACCGCCCTTAATGCTACCACAGTGACATGGTTTTCTGTTTAGGGTTTGCTCCCTTAGCCTTCGGTTCTGTCAAGAACCTGTACCACAAGGCAGTGGTTTACAACTCTGCAGGGCAGGGGCATCAAACTCCCTGAGGTATTGCAATATCTGCAATACCTGCATACATATATATAAATTTTACCTCTGTATACCGCCTCTGGCTAGCCGCAGGCTAGGGAGAAGGAAGCACATCCGGGTCCAGCAATTAGCATAAGTGACACACAACGGGAGGACATTTGTGAGTTGCTCCAACAGGATTTATCTACTAAGACTACTTATTCACAAAGTAAGTAATGGAATCTTAGGTTAAACTGTGTATGATGCTTTATAGCATCACATTATGAAAGTTCAGAACTTTCTCAGGTCCATTTTGGACTTTGTACGTGTTTTTTACTTGAGGATAGAACACTGGGTGCCGCTGGCACATACGAAACCGATAGTCCTTTGTTCTATCGACACCTGTTTTTTGAGACAGGGAGAAATGGTAACCCGAGTTGCTCATTTCCTAAGAAAATTCTCCCGGATCCTGAATAGAGGATGTTGTTGGGGATGCTTCTGGGTGTTTTTTATAGACACCCCAGACCGGTTTTAAGGCGAACCTCCGAGTTTCGTAATATTTTCTCACTTGCTGGCGTCGTAGCCACGGGTGGGAGAAGTGTACGGAACAGAGAGAGTGGGCGATCTTAGGATCGATACCCCCCGTTTGGTTGGTTTCGTTACCCTAAACCTACAGCAAAATTTAGCTTCACGCCTGTACTGAAACGTTGTAATACACGCTATTCTGTACCTGTTACCTCAACCCAGTTTACTGGTTACACTTTGTGTAGTTGAGATGATTCCGGTTAAGTAACACTTTTGTCGTTACAGGAACCGATGGCCACTCGGCGGAATAAGCAGCCTGCGGCAGCCAAGGGCATTGCCCCTACGGATTACGATTCGTCACCAGCGCCTACGGCTCCGCCGTCCCCACAGCCCGGGGCACAGACGTCCGACCGGGACAGTGACCAGCCACCTCAACCAAGTGATTGGGAGGCTAAGATGGCAGCTATGATGGAGGAAAAGATGCGCCAATTCCAGGCTCTTTCCTTTGCCGGCCCTCCCCAAATCCCTGATGAGGATTGGGAAGACTTTTCCGACGACGAGGAAGACATGGTTTCGTCCCCCGAGGTTCCGAAACCGAAAGCGCGCGGCAAGAAACACCGCACAGTAAGCAGCTCAGGTGATGAGTTCACCAAGGCCGCAAACGCTAAACGCCCTAAGAAGTCGAAGAAAAAGAAAAAGAAAGACTAGTCCTCGGACTCGTCAGACGACTCCTCTTCCACGGAATCCGATTCCGATATGGAACGCGCTGGGGTGTACACCAAAATAGGCGCTACGGTTGGGAAGAAGATTGTCAAGAAAAAGGCAAAAAAGGTTCGTACCACAACCATGATGAGGAAAACGGTCAATGGCCATTTTACAACCTTCAAACCAGCTGAGGTCATTAATAAATTGACTGAACAGATCTCCGGCGTCAAAGGTATTCCCTCTACGGTGTGTAAGGAGATGGATGCTGGCATCCGTCTGTCCGACGAACGTCGCCGCTATAAAACTGCCCTATCTTTGATCCATAAGGCAGTTTTGGGGTCCTTGACTTCCATTATCCCGGTTGCAAACCGCATGCAGACCGAGAATAAGTTCTCGTCCTTGGCTCGGGTAATGGACAGGGGCATTGCCTTGCTCGCTGCGGCGAGCAACTACATGACACATCGCCGCTTCGAAAATGTGTTCAAATCCGTAACTACCGACGCGGGCAAAGAGGTCGCCCGGTCAAAGAAGATGACTGATCATGACGGCAAGGAATACACAGTGTATTCCGGACCTACCGCCATCAAAGGCAAACCTCTGGACAAGTCCAAGATGTTTGGGGGTCAGCTTGCCTATTTGTACAAGCAAGTAGAGGTGGACACTAAAAGTGCCAAGAACACGGAACTCAAGGGCCGTAAATCCCAAAACCCACTCGGGTTCAGACGAAGCAGGACGGATTTTCGCTTCCGCCGGGGAGGAAGGCCGTTCAGGGGCGGCCCATCCTTCGCATTCAGCCAGAGGGGAAGAGGTCGAGGCGACAGACAACCCTCAAACTGGAACGACAACCGCGGTTACAAAAGGGACTTTGTCCCCAAGCCGCAGTTCCCCAAACCAGGGAACAAGTAGAGAATGCCACACAAACCTTTCAGCCTCCTGGCCCTGACATGGTCACAGAGGAAACACAAACTGACGTATGCTTTTTTCAAGCGGGCAACATTGTTAATTATTTAGAACAATGGCAACAATTAACCACAAACCCAGAGGTTATTAGTATTGTTAAAGGCATTGCTATTCCTTTTACACAATTACCTGTCCAGAAAAGAGCACCTTTTCCATATAAATTCAATTCGCAAGAAAGATTTCAATTAAATGAACAGGTTAGGCTTTTTGAAGCCAAAGGCATTGTCAAAAGAGTACAACATGCTAAAGGTGAATTCATTTCAAATATTTTCTCCACTCCTAAACCAGATGGGTCCATTAGAATGATCTTAGATTTAACTAAATTAAATGAAATCATTGAATACCAACATTTCAAAATGTTTTCCTTAGAAACAGCTCACGATTTGATCACCCCAGAGTGTTGGCTAGCGAGTGTCGATTTAAGAGATGCTTACTATACCGTCCCTATTCAGGAGGTGTATCGCAAATATTTAAGGTTTGTCTGGAATGGCCAGCTTTTTTAATTTACCTGCGTACCTAATGGTTTAGCGTGTGCACCACGACTTTTTACTAAGTTGTTGAAACCGGTTTTTTCACAAATGGCTAAACTTGGTCATTGGATGTTTCCATACATTGATGATTCTTTCATTATGGGACAATCTTTCACACAATGCGAGCTTGCCATTCAAGATTTATGTCAACTTTTCTCAAACTTGGGTTTCTTCATACATGATAAGAAATCCGTGTTTTCTCCTACTAAGGAGCTTAAGTGTCTAGGTTTCATTTTAAACACGACGGCTATGACCGTGTCACTTACACAACAAAAGAAAGATAAGTTGCGGGACACAGCGATACAGCTGTTAGACATTTCTAGGCCAAAGATAAGACAGGTCGCAGTCTTAATCGGTATAATGATTTCGTACAGCCCTGCTATTTTATATGGGGCCGCACATGTTAAGTCCCTGGAAATTGATAAAAATCTAGCTTTGGCCCGAGCAAAGGGTAACTTTGAAAAGACAATGTTTATCTCTGAGAATGGACTAGCCGACATTTATTGGTGGCTAAGTCACTTTGATAACTCCCCCGATCCCATTCGAGTGGGTGAGCCCAATACTACAGTTCCAACTGACGCGTCACTGCAAGGTTGGGGGGCACATCGCAATGATGTAGCAACGGGAGGACGATGGCTAGAATCAGAAATTTCCGAACATATTAATGTTTTAGAATTACGAGCCATTTACTTAGGTTTAACCAGCCTTGTTAAAGTACCCAAAAATAATGTACGTATCCTTACGGATAACACCACGGCCATGGCTTATGTCAGAAATATGGGAGGTACAAAATCAATAAAGTGTAACGAGTTGGCACTACTCATTTGGAATTGGGCGCAAAGCTTTGAGGTCTGGTTAACAATAACACACATACCCAGTACGCAGAATTGTCTTGCAGATAAGATGAGTCGCCATTTCCATGACCACTTAGAGTGGTCACTAAACCCATCAATTTTCAAAGAGATCTGTAACACATGGGGCTGGCCGGATATAGATTTATTTGCTTCACGTAATAACTTTAAACTGGACAAATATGTTTCGTGGCACCCCAAACCGAATGCTTGGCACATAGATGCCTTCTCGCTAAATTGGCAAAATCATTTCTTTTACATTTTCCCCCCTTTTACCATTATTAGCAAAGTCGCCCGAAAGATACAAATGGAGAAAACACACGCCATCCTCATCGTCCCCGAATGGGACACTCAACCGTGGCTAGCGAGATTAGTCGTGACGGCCAAAAGCAGCCTACGCTTCCCAAGATACTGAGGAAACCTGAAACATCAGGGACCGTTAGCGCGCCACGGAAACGTGTCGACGACTCCTTTGGTAGCATTCCTTTTTTAAATAAATATTTGGAACAATTCGGCTTGGATAAGATTACATAACAACAGTTGGTTTCTCACGCCTGGAGGAAGGGAACTGTGAAAATGTATACAACCTATTTAAAGAAATGGGGTATATATTGCTTACTTAAGAAAGTTAAGCCAATGAACCCAACAATATCCCAGGTAGGACGTTTCCTACGTTTCTTAGAAGACGAAGTTTTAGGATATGGCGCTATCAATGCAGCCAGATGTGCGCTGTCAATAATCCTACCTAGGATTAATGGACAAACAATGGGTAAACACCATGTTATTTGCTGGATCGTACGATCAATTTATCAGAGGAACCCTCCCAAACCCAAATTTAATAGGTTTTGGGATGTATCTCTTGTGTTTAAACTCTTCAAGGAATGGCCAGAAAATAAGTTCCTGGACGTTAAGCTATTAGGTTTCAAAGTAGCTTTGCTTCTTCTGCTGGTTACAGGACACAGGGGCCAAACAATAGTCGCCCTGTCGCTCAATGGTCTTGAAATCGATAACAAGGAAGCAACGTTTGATTTAACAACTTTGTTGAAATCAAATCGTTTAGGTGATCCCCTGTCAACAATAAGTGTCACTAGTTTCACAGAGGATCGAAAATTATGTGTAGTCTCCGCAATACGGACATATATATCCAAGACAACAATACGCAACTCAAGGCAGCTTTTGGTGAGCTTTATTAAGCCACACAAGGGCATTTCGAGGGACACCCTCGCCAGATGGACCATGACTGTGTTAAAACTATCAGGAGTAAACACAAACAGATATTCATCGCACTCTACACGTGGTGCAATGGTATCTAAGGCCAGATTACTAGGCATTTCCGTGAAATGGATCCTGGCTCATGCAGGATGGAAAACCGCTAGATCGTTTGCAAAACATTATCACAAGCGACTAGAGAAGCCTCAACCTGTCGCACAGAGGCTACTCACCAACTAAAAGACAAAGGTGAGACAAAGTGAACTTTCGCTTTATTGTCATACCAATTGTACACACATACTTAAATAAGACTTGATAATAGAATCATAATAACTAACAGGAATATCAGGATAAAAATGATATTGCGTAAAGGTCTCCCTAGCCTGCGGCTAGCCAGAGGCGGTATACCAAGGTAAAATAGATTAGTTAGACGAATCTTACCTGGGTATAGATGATGGATAACTATTGTTTTACCGAGGAAGGAGCCCTCGGTAGGATAGACTGGGCGAGGGCCCACCCACCACGCCCTGCCACGTCTATTAAATCACTTGTACCAAGATTAGGTCACATGACCATAGTTTTTTGGTTTATTGGAAACATTTTTATCCTGAATTAGTAGGTAAAGATTGCTGGACCCGGATGTGCTTCCTTCTCCCTCGCCCACGTCTAACCGAGGCTCCTACCTCGGTAAAACAATAGTTATCCATCATCTATACCCAGGTAAGATTCGTCTAACTAATCTATATATATATATATATATATATATATATATATATATATATATAATATATATATATATATATATATACACATTATGATGACTCTTATGTAATGACTTCCATATTGAAGTGAGCTTTTGTGAATGTGTATACTTTTTAGGCATAATACTTTTTTAATACGTCCGTAATATGTTAGTGATTATTAATAATTGATTACTGATTAATCATTAGTATTCTTGTTGATCGCTGTGTCTAGAGTTGAGCTTGTTTTATGTCAGAATGATGCAATACTGATACAGCTAACGTTGAACATTGAGGGGTGAAAGATCTCCGCAGTTTCGCGGATTTCCGGGATTTTTCCTGTAGCTATAAGTGTATACTAATACGTTGCGCCAGTCCTGATATGACCTTAGATGTTGCCAGAACGTAAAATTCCAACAACCAGCCAACCAATACATTGTTTCACGCTGCAGCACCATCAGCGTATACTAATACATGCTTCAAACGCCACAGCACTATCAGCGCATACTACTAAAACATGCTTCAAACGGCGCAGCACTCTCAGCGTATACTAATACATGCTTCAAACGACACATTACTATCAGCGTATACTAATTCGTGCATCAAACACCGCAGCACTAGCAGCATATACTACTAATACGTGTTTCAAAAGCCGCAGCACTAGCAGCGTATATCAATATGTATGAAACCTGACTTCCAGGAATTTTCAGTGATTCCCTGACAATGCTAAGCCTATGGAAGAATATCAGCATTCCCGCTTTTTTTCCCGAGAGCACTTTCATCCCTGAACATTAGAGTACTTAGGTCAAGTATTTTTTATGATGTTTTATAGCTTTTTATTTTATCGTTTTTTTTTGTTCCAACAGCATTTTATTCCACATCTGCATACCATCTGAAAATCCCAAGCTAGGCCTCTAGGTTTGAGGCTATCATCGTTTTGAATCCCAGCCGAGTCAAACCAATGACTTATCAAATTGATACTTGTTGCTTCCCAGCCTGGCACTCGGCATTAATAAGATAAGGTGAGGACTGGTTAGCTTAGTGTCAGGATAATGTGCCTGAGTGGGGATATCAGGTCATGGTGCCAGCGACATAGTCTCCCCGTATGGCAGCATTATAAAGTCACCATAAGTGTGCATTGTCACAAGTTGGTATCCATCCTGATATGATTGTAGATGTTGCTAGGATGTAAGACTCCAACAAATATCTCAGTTACATACTGGCGCCTTGAGTAAGCATGGAAGGAAATATTAGTGAATTTATGAGTTTAGGCTTTCGCAGAACTATTTTGAGAAAGCAATCCCTTAGGGGCCCATCTAAAAAAGTAGGGACCGGGTGACCGAATCGGTAGAGCGCGGGCCTCGCCCACAGGATATCAAGAGTTTGGTTCCCGGTCGAGTCAAACCAATGACTTATAAAATTGACACTTGTCACTTCCTAGCCTGGCGGTTGGTAATATGAATGAATAAATGCTTAACGGCATATCAGCACACTAAGGGCTATACAATGCCATCAAAATGTCTTTAAACCGATTAAACAGTCCAATGTGCTTTAAAAAACGATAAAACTAAGGCAGTACTAACAGTGTCAAATAAACATTTCATACTTGCTACATTAAAATACTGTGCTCGAACATTTGCAAAGTCAATGCATTCAATCAAAATATGTTTCACAGTCAGAGGCACTCCACATGGTATGCATTCTGGCTGGTCTTCTGCTTTGAAAAGGTAACTATGAGTCAAATAGCTATGTCCAATTCGTATACGTGCAACAACGGTCTCTTCGCGTCTATTTCTATGACAATCACCTGAAAATTGCCAAGGGTGGGCTGATTTGCATGAAGCTTGTTCATGACAGCTTCATCCCATTGTAATTGCCACTTTTTCCTTATGAGTGCACTGATGTGCCTTTTGAGGTCCGTGTGAGGAATGGGAAGAGGTGTAATGCATTTGTCGAGAGCTTCTTTGGCAGCCACGTCTGCAGCCTCATTTCCTCGAATGCCAACATGACTCGGCACCCAATAAAAAAGCACAGTTTTGTGAAGTCCTGAACATAAATAATGTAGCCTTTCTAAAATCTTGCGGATCAGAGGGTTCTTCCAATCCTTGCTCTGAATAGCTTGTAGGCATGATTTTGAATCCGAACATATCACAAATTTTCTATGGGAAGAGGTTTCTACATGGTCCATTGCTAAGAATATGGCATCAAGCTCTGCTGAATATATCGAAGCACCCTTTGGTAATCGCTCTGAGAAGGTGTGCTTGCCCATGACAGCCTTGTCATCCTTGTAAGAACCATCGGTGTAGATGAACTTATGATCAGAATGTATGTCTTTAACCTCCCTGAACATACTGTTGTAGATCAGAGGGTCAGTTGAGTCTTTCCTTGCTTCAGAGAGAGCCAAGTTCACATTGACAGCGTATGTCCAAGGTGGTGTGTCTGGATATTGGAATTTTGCAATGTTATCTACATCAAACTCGAGTGTTTCTAATGATTTGGTTGGTATTATTCGGATAGGGCAAGGACTGGTTAGCTCAGTGTCAGGATAATGTGACTGAGTGGGATACCGGGTCATGGTGCTGGTGGCCTGATTTCCCAGTGGGGCAGTACTATGAAGTTACCATGAGTGCACACTGTCACAAGTTGGTACCCGTCCTGATATGACCTTATATGTTGCCAGGAAGTAAAACTCCAACAACCAACCACCAACCAAAAAAAAAAAGGTTAATATTGTGACCGCTCATTGGTTGTAATGCTCGCATTGCGTTTGAGTGGCGGCAGGGGAAAAGTCCCCCCCCCCCTATCTCTCCCTCCTAGGCTCATCCCTCGGCCCACCCCCACATCTCAGGCTTACGCCTGTGGCACCTCTGCCCTACCCGCTTTCTCGCCACATCCGCCCTCTGTGGAGTGACTCCTCCCAACTCCTGACCTGCTCACACCTCCAGCTTTTTTCTTTTTCATTTTATTTCTTACTTAACTGTTACTTGTGACTCTTCGTAAGGTGGAGGGCTCTTCGGGGCTCACTTCCTCTTCACTACAATAAACACTTTTACCAGCTCGCCTCCATCTTCAGTAATCGCCCTAATTTTAAGTAGCCGGTGTAGCTCAGATACATTCAAGTGTACCGATAGGTCGGTTCTTTTTTCCCCCGTTTTTTTCTTGAAGATTTATACTAGCTATCATGGATAAGTCTAAATAGACTTGTTTTCACCATTAGCCAGTTTGTCAATCGAAAGCCCGGGCCTACACCTTTACCGACCCATGGGATTTTTAAGCTCCCACACCACATAGACATGGTATGAGAGCAACTAGCCTTTGCTGACACTGTAAGTTATACACAGCGGTGAAAATCCAAATTGGCAGCGGTGGGGGCATGGGGAATCGAACAACCAACCTTCCACCTTCAGATTAGGAGTCCTACCTAGAAAAAGTCAGACACTCTAACCACTCCACCACAGAGAACACCACATACTGTATCACGTGACCATAGCAAATGAGTATCTGGGTCACAATGAATGGAGTTGTTGGTGTGGTTGACCAAATTATTGCGCATACTTGCACTTGAAATATAAGACCTAGCCATTTGTAATAAAAAAAACTATTCTAAAATCAAGTAGAGTAGGTGATAACATTTAGTCAATCTAATAAATTTCTCTTAAAGTATGACGCAAATTCAAAATCACCAAGAAATAATAGTTGGTTGGTTGTTGGTGTTTTACATCCTAGCAACATCTAAGGTCATATCAGGGCTGGTACTGACTTGTGAGAGTGCACACACATGGCGACTTTTTAGTGCTTCCCTACTGGGAGACTAGGATGCCAGCACCTTGACCTGATATCCCACTCAGTCATATTATCCTGACACTGATCCAACCAGTCCTTGCCCTATCATAATAATGCTGAGCGCCTGACTAGGAAGCGACAAGTATCAATTTTAAGTCATTGGTTTGACTCAACCAGGGTTCGATCCCATGGGTTCGCATCCCATGATCTACCAAAATGGGAGACGGATGCTCAACTCATTCAGCCATCCCGTCTGGTCACAAGAAATAATATGATAGAAGTTTAAACATAGCCAAGTCATCAAATTAAGTGCATTGTAAATAGTGAATGACTCTTTAATAAAAGCAGGGTGCACAAGTACTCCCGCCCCATTAATATTAGCATAACACGTTATGTGTGGTATAAATACATGATTAATGCATGGACGCAACTCTCACAGCAGAGAGCTAAATGGAGAGCGGCAGTCAAGTAATGAAAGCAGTCTTTGTCGCATCGCGACCGACAGCATGATGATGATGACGATGATGAATGCAAATATGATTAAAGTTGTATAGTCTAATGAAAGCATCAAATTTTCAAAATCAAAACACTGATCTAGATTTGATTCTACATATTTAACTTAGATACTGGTGCACTTATTAAGCATTTGTTGCTGCATAGAAGGGCATAATAAGTCAATTTAATTGAACCTGTTACTATTTGAAGCCTATGGTGTCAACAGTTTTTAGCATGCTTGCCAAAATTAATTGAGCATATTTGCACTTCAAATATATCAAAAGTTAGCCATGTCAAATAAAGGTTACTTCAAACTAGAGTAAGATAGATTCTATTGATCAACCTTATGTATTTATCTCAGAAAATGTCAAAAACTCAAAACCATGGGACTACGCAGCTTTAAGAATGCTGTTGTAGTGGCATCTGTTTGGTGTGATCTATGGTTCTAGTGCCTTAATGGAACAGCCTGGGGACCCGACTGCTCTCTCCCAAGTAGGGCTATGAGGCCTTGGCTGCAGGCAGCCTGTCAGGGTAGAATGAGTTGGGTCAGTTGGCCTGCAGATTTTAACATGAATAACTAAAGGCCCTGTCACACTACAACATACGGCGTCAGCGTGTGCTCACCGTTAGAAAATTTGCCAGTACGTCGGCATTCGTCAAACTTTTCAACGGAGGGGGATAAAAATGGGCGTACACACAACATACGTAACATATGCAGAATGTATTTCTGACATATTGCTAGCGTATGAGAGCATTCATGTGCCTCGCAAAACGCTCGCATACGTCACATACGTTACTCCATCGCTAGAAGTATGTGTATACATTAAGTATGCTGGAGATATGGCAGGCATACATTCAAAGTACGTTAGGAGTATGTTATGCATCCGTTGGCAGTGCGCGGACTGCACGTTCCCACCATGAATGTATGTCTGACGTGCAGCAATGTATTCCAACCTATCCCTAACGTACTCCCACCGTATGCTGATGTATCCCAAACGTACACGCAGTGTACGTTCAACGTACGAGCCACATATTGACACGCATTGGAAATTTTGAGCATGCACAACATTTATTCGGAGCTCCGACGTACGCCCAACGTATACGTACCATATGACAACGTATGCTGACGTGTTGGTCGAAAATCACATACGTCGGCATACGCTAAGGCTATACGTCGTAGTGTGACAGCCCCTTAAGGTTGTTTTGGTCATGGTACCACCTCTTTAAATCACAAAGTATCCAAATCAGTTATGTATTGATGCTTTGCTGAAAGATTTAGACATCGGCGAGTATTTTTAGTAGTAATGACTAAACTACCCCGGCAACTCATGGTTTCTCAAGATTGTTAGCACGTCCCATTGAGGTAGTCCAATCTGATTACCGTAATTGGTTGGTTGGTTGTTGGAGTTTTACGTCCTGGCAACATCCAAGGTCACATCAAAGATGGGTACCGACTTGTGACAGTGTACACTCATGGTGACTTTATAGTGCTGCACCACTGGGAAATCAGACCGCCGGCACCATGACCCGATATCCCAATCAATCACATTATCTTGACACTGAGCCAACCAGTCCGTAACAAAAATAAATGTTGTGGCTTTTATATATTTTTTTGCTTCTTGTTGGTTTACCGTGTTTTGCTCACAGTGGGGTGGGTGGTTTCTGTGGACCATAATGCACTGCGGTACTCTGAAGCTATTGTTGCACTCCATCCAATCGTCATGCATGATAATGCACCGTTGAATAACAAGGCCGTGAATAATTGAATGACACCCTTAATGCAGGTGCCAGCTTTTCAACTCCTGACACATTTGATGCGGATTTGAGGGCACAGATTTAAGCTGACATTCCGTTGGCATGATTTTGTTTGTATGCGGCGTGATAATATAGAAAATCTGGGTACAAATGAGAGAGTGACCCTCACCGGTCACGTGGACACGCTTTGCCCCCCCCCCCCCCCCCCCACAACCATTCTATGGAATGTGGAAATTGGATACTCTTATTACATAGTGTATATTTGTGTTCCTATGGAATGTTACCGTAAAGCTGCGAACACACTGGACGCGTGCGTCGCGCGTGCGTCAAGTACAAGCGTGCGTCATGCGGTTCTCACGCGTAAATAGCGAACACACTGGACGCGTCTGCCACGCGTCTAAAGGCCGGTACACACCTCCCATATAAAACCCCCATTCCCCCCTCTTCCATTCCCCCCATTCCCCCCTCTTCCATTCCCCTCTTCCATTCCCCCATCCCCCTCTTCCATTCCCCTTCTTCCATTCCTCCTCTTCCATTCCCCCCTCTTCCCATTCCCCCTCTTCCATTCCCCTCTCTTCCATTCCCTCTCTTCCATTCCCTCCCTTTCCATTCCCTCCTCTTGTGTTCCCCTCTTGCGTTCCCCTCTTGCATTCCCCCTGTTGCATTCCTCCCTGTTGCTTTCCCCCCTCTTGCGTTCCCCCTCTTGCATTCCCCCATCTTCCGTTCCCCCTCTTCCATTCACCTCTCTTCCATTCTCCCTCTTCCATTCTCCCTCTTCCGATCCCCGTCTTCCGTCCCTCTTACGTTCCCCCTCTTCCATCCCTCCTCTTCCATTCCCCCTCTCCCATTCCCCCTCTTCCATTCACCTCTCTTCCATTCCCCCTCTTCCATTCCCCCTCTTCCATTCCCCTCTCTTCCATCCCTCCTCTTCCTTTCCCCCTCTTCCATTCCTCCTCTTGTTTTTCCCCTCTTGCATTCCCCCTGTTGCATTCCTCCCTCTTGCTTTCCCCCTCTTGCGTTCCCCCCTTCCGTTCCCCTCTTCCATTCCCCCTCTTCCATCCCTCTCCATTCCCCCCTCTCCCATTCCCCCTCTTCCATTCCCCCCTCTCCCATTCCCCCTCTTCCATTCTCCCTCTTCCGATCCCCGTCTTCCGTCCCTCCTCTTACATTCCTCCTCTTCCGTCCCTCCTTTTCTGTCCCTCCTCTTCCATTCCCCATCTTCCGTTCCCCCTCTTCCATTCCCCCTCTTCCATTCCCCCTCTTCCATTCCCCCTCTTCCATTCCCCTCTCTCCTTCCCTCCTTTCCATTTCCCTCCTCTTGCGTTTCCCCCTCTTGCGTTCCCCTCTTGCATTTCCCCTGTTGTGTTCCTCCCTGTTGCTTTCCCCCCTCTTGCGTTCCCCCCTCTTGTGTTCCCCCATCTTCCTTTCCCCCTCTTCCATTCCCCCTCTTCCATTCCCCCCTCTCCCATTCCCCCTCTTCCATTCGCCTCTCTTCCATTCTCCCTCTTCCATTCTCCATCTTTCATTCTCCCTCTTCCATTCCCCCCTCTTCCATTCCCCTCTTCCGATCCCTATCTTCCGTCCCTCCTCTTCTGTCCCTCCTCTTCATTTCCCCATCTCCTCTTCTATTCCCCCTCTTCCTCCCTCCTCTTCCATTCCTCCTCTTCCGTCCCTCCTCTTCTGTCCCTCCTCTTCCATTCCCCCTCCATCTTCCGTTCCCCCTCTTCCATTCCCCTTCTTCCATTCCCCCTCTTCCATTCCCCTCTCTTCCATTCCCTCCCTTTCCATTCCCTCCTCTTGTGTTCCCCTCTTGCGTTCCCCCCTCTTGCGTTCCCCTGTTACATTCCCCCTGTTGCATTCCTCCCTGTTGCTTTCGCCCCTCTTGGATTCCCCTCCTCTTGCATTCCGGGGAATGAAAGGGGGGAATGAAAGAGGGGGAATGAAAGAGGGGGAATGAAAGAGGGGGAATGAAAGGGGAGTGAAAGAGGGGGAATGAAAGAGGGGGCATGGGAGAAGAGGGAATGGAAGAGGAGGGAATGGAAGAGGGGGAATGAAAGAGGGGGAATGAAAGAGGGGGAATGAAAGAGGGGGAATGGAAGAGAGGGAATGGAAGAGGGGGAATGAAAGAGGGGGAATGGAAGAGGGGGCATGGGAGAGGAGGGAATGGAAGAGGAGGGAATGGAAGAGGGGGAATGAAAGAGGGGGAATGAAAGAGGGGGAATGAAAGAGGGGGAATGAAAGAGGGGGAATGAAAGAGGGGAATGAAAGAGGGGGAATGAAAGGGGGGAATGAAAGAGGGGGAATGAAAGAGGGGGAATGAAAGAGGGGGAATGAAAGAGGGGGAATGAAAGAGGGGAATGAAAGAGGGGGAATGAAAGGGGGGGAATGAAAGAGGGGGAATGAAAGAGGGGGAATGAAAGAGGGGGAATGAAAGAGAGGAGGGAGGGAATGGAAGAGGGCAAAGTCGGGCAAAGTCAGGCAAAGTCGGCCAAAGTCAGGCAAAGTCAGGCAAAGTCGGGCAAAGTCGGCCAAATTCGGTCAAAAGCCACGCGTCACGACGCGTCAAGCGTAAAAAATCGCTCCAAAAGCGATCCGTGACGCACGCGCGACGCACGCGCGAGAAACGCACGCGCCAGTGTGTTTGGGTTCTCTTTATTACATACATTTTGATTTTTGACGCACGCGCGAGATACGCGTCCGGTGTGTTCGCAGCTTAACGCTGGTGTTAACGTGAACTTTGTGTGTGAGTAGTATAGGGCAAGTGTCCGTTGTCACAGGTGAAAGATTGGGTGGTTTACGTCCTGGCAACATTTACGGTCATAGCAGGATGGGTACCGACTTGTGACAGTGCACATTCATAGCAACTTTATAGTGCTGCCCCACTGGGAAATCAGGCCACCAGCACCATGACCCAATATCACACTCAGTCACATTATCCTGACACTGAGCTAACCAGTCCTTGCCTTATCATATTAATGCTGAGCGCCAGACTAGGAGGCGACAAGTATACATTTTATAAGTCATTGGTTTGACTTGACTGGGAACCAAACTCCTGATATCCCGCACACGACGCCCGCCGTCTACCTATTCGGCCACCGCATCTGGTATATATTAAATAGATAACATACAACTTATGGTGCTGTCACATTACGACGCTTCTCGCCGACGCGCCGCCAGCGCGCAAAAAAGTACTAAGATCTTACTTAAGATCTAAGGTTATATCAGGACAGGTATCGAATTGTCACAGTGAGCCCTAAGCCCGACTTTATAGTGCTGCCCCACTGGGAGACCAGGCCACTGGTGCCATGACTCAATATCCCACTCAGTCACATTATCCTGATGCTGAGATATCCCGTCCTTGCACTATCCTATTAATGCCAAGTGTCAGTGCTAGCTACAAGTATAAATTTTGTAAGTCATTGGTTTGACTCGCCTAAGATTCACCAAACTCTGACCCTTCCACATGGGAAGTAGCGAGCGAGCTCTCTTTCCGATTTGGCCTCCATGTCTGGTCACAATAAAAATAGCAACACCAACAACTACTACCACTAAGTTGGTTGTTGGGGTTTTACATCCTGGCAACATCTATATTCATATCAGGACGGGTACCGACTTGTATGCCAAATCACCCCAGCTTATCAGTAGTTTGACGCCCCTGCCCTGCAGAGTTGTAAACCACTGCCTTGTGGTAAAGGTTCTTGACAGAACCGAAGGCTAAGGGAGCAAACCCTAAACAGAAAACCATGTCACTGTGGCAGCATTAAGGGCAGTTGATGTATGGAACTCCCGACATCTCCCGACCAGCCACTGCAGGGACAAATAGTTTTGCGCCTGTCTTGATATGTTCTTGCCAGTGTGAAACCTCTATTTGCTCCCCGAGAGAGTGCCACTGCTAACTTGCAAAAGCCAGCACCACTTCAACACTTTTGCAGGCAGCTTTCATGAAATGTAACCATCAAGAGAAACCTGAAGCTGAGAGACATTAAGACCGACTTATGGACGCAACTCTCACAGCAGAGAGCTAAATGGAGAGCGGCAGTCAAGTAATGAAAGCAGTCTTTGTCACATCGCGACTGACAGTATGATGATGAAGACCGAGTTGTGACAGTGCGCACTGATGGCGAATTTATAGTGCTGCCCCACTGGGTGACCAGGCCACCAGCAGCATGACCTGATAAGTGGTATCCCACTCAGTCACATTATCCTGACACGCAGCCAATCAATTCTTTCCCTATTATAATAATGCCGACCGCCTGGCGAGGAAGCAACAAATATCAATTTTATAAGTCATATATTAGTTTGACTCGACCAGGGTTCGAACCCATGGGCTCGAATCCCACGATCTACCAAATCGGGAGACGGACGTTCAACTCATTCGGCCACTACTCGTTACTACTAGTATTAGTAATAATAATAATTAATGGATGAAAGTAAATTTGTTTCATATTTAAAAAAAAAGAAGATTGTAAAGCGCCACCTGTCGACTGTGAAGGCCGGCTGCGGGTAGCGAGTAGCGTGGAGAAGACAGCCTGCTGAGGCGGTGCCCGGCCGGGTGTGGTTATTGGCTATATATAGCTCCATCTGTCGACGACTTAGACCGCTAACGATGATCGGCCGCCTGACCTTCGCGGAATGCCATAATATACATCACCGCACCACCAGCACCACCACTCGGCAAGCCCGGGCATAACTGTAGATGGACCTTGGTATTTATAGACCGCTCGCCCAGCACTCACTCACGCGCACACATACACACGCATACATTGCCCCCCCCCACCTCCCACACATATATATATGGGTCACTCTCCTGAAAACTGGTCAGCATGGGATGTGATTTTAAAACATCAATAAAAAAACGTCCTACTTATTTTTTCCATATATTTGTCAGATTCATGTTCAGATTTGATGTAAGAAATAAGGGAAATAAAATAAACTGCATGCAACTTTGGTCTTTTTAGTTAAGTTTTTGTACCAAAAAAACAACATTTTACAGTCAGCCATTTGTAACATGACATATGGGACATGGTTGGATCCTTACTAGCATCTTGTATTGCATTGATATATCAAACAAAACAGTTCCCAAATCACAAACGAAGTATTTATTAACATGTATGCATGCTTAAATTTACAAAAAAAATTACATTACAAATTTCCATCACAGATGTAACCAGTGGTGTCTGGATGCTACACAAATATTGTATACTAATTATTCAGTGAATAAAGCATAGCTGGGAATTACTTTGTTTTATATCAATATAAGCACTACATATTTCTGGATATTATGCCATGATTAATATGCTTCTCAGTATGAAATTATTTAATTCTGTTACATTGTTATTAAGCAGACTGTGTGGTGTCCTAAACATGTGTTACGACTGAGTAACACATGTTATACTGCAATATGACATAGCTTAATCATGGACTACACCTTTATTTTTTATCTTATCAATTTATCTTTTACATGGACGTAAAGGGGAGATTTCCAGCTTTCATTTGCAACCAAAAAATGTTAAAAATTAAAATATTAGATTGTAACTCTCCATGTGACACTTCTGGCCAGTTTTCGGAGAGTGCCCCATATATATAATAATACATAGTTTCTCCCTTCCATATACACACGCAGCACCACCACTCGGCGAGCCAGGGCATAACTGTAGGTGGACCGTGGTATTTATAGACCACCCACCTGTCACACACATACATACATACATGCGCGTACATACATACACATACATACATTCATTCATTCATGCATGCATGCATACATACATACATGTATACATACATACATACATACATACATACATACATACATACACACGTACGCACGTACATACATACATACATACATACATACATACATACATACATACATACATACATACATACATACATACATCCCCACATCCCCATATACACACAGCGCCACCACTCGCCACCCACAGCTGAAGATAGACCTTGGTATATATAGACCACCCACTCGCTATTAATAGACCATCCGCCTGTCACACACATGCACGCACACACATACATAAACTCCCCACACACATACACACACACAACGCCACCACTTGACGGGCCGTGCATAACTATAGATGGAGCTTGCTATTAATAGATCATCACCTGTCACACCCACACACAAATACATACATACACCCTCACATACATTTAAGCATACTCTCACATGTACACCCACACTTACATATCCTCATACATACACACCCTCACATACACCCTCACACACCCTCCCTCACACACCCCTCTACAATGTAATGTAAATAGGTAGATAAACGGGTACTTAGATAGGGCATATTAGTAGATTATGAAGGGGGTGAGTGTGTTGGCGGGTTATCCATAATAAGCTCAGTGTTAAGGGCCTAAGATGGTGGGTCGCTGCAAAAACTTACTGCTATTACGGGTTAGTATGATGCTATGCTATTTATTTGAGCAACAATGGGCAGTTATGTGTTAGTACATGTAATTCGCACCACAGGTCATCTGAAGGATCAATCGAATCAAAATGCTGTTTAATGGAAGGCTCACCGCTAAATGCCTGTAATGGCTGAAGTTAGATATGTGTGGTTTTACCCACCCTCCTCCCTCTGCCTGGAAATCTAGTACCTTCTAATCGATAAGGTATAATGTTGCGTCCAGATATAGATTCCCAATATTGACTCATGTGACTCGCGGGTGACCGGGCGGGATGGCCGAATGAGTTAAGCGTCCATCTCCCGTGTGGGTATGTAGATGATGGGATATGAACCCACTGGTTGGAAACCTGGTCGAGTCAAACCAATGACTTAAAGATTGATGCTTGTCGCTTGCTAGCCAGGCGCTCTGCATTATTATGACAGGGCACGGACTGGTTGGCTGAGTGGGATATTAGGTCATGGTGCTGGCGGCCTGGTCTCCCAGTGTGGTAGTGCTATAAAGTTACCATGAGTGCACACTGTCAGAAGTTGGTACCTGTCCTGATATGGCCTTAGATGTTGCCAGGACATAAAACTCAGACAACCAACCAACCAACGCTCCCACTCACTCACCCTCTGCGTGATGATCTAGTTACTTTCTAATCGATAAGGTACACCGTCAGGTCCAGATATAGATTCTCAATATTGACTTATCTCACTTGCGGGTCTCGATTGCATGTGGCCTCGCTTTTGACTGCAATCAATGCCACCTTTTGCTGAATGCATGCATACTTGGTCCCATGACCTACTTCGCACAGTGCTGAGAGATCTGTGAAGCACTGGAGGTGCAGCGACACTCACCAGCACAGGTGTTATGACCTGCAAACATTTTGCACACAGTGCTAGGTTGGTTGCTGGAGTATTACATCCTGGCAGCATCTCAGGTCATATAAGGACGGGTACCGACTTGTGACAGTGCACACTCATGGTGACTTTATAGTTCTGCCCCACTTGGAGACCAGGCCACCAGCACCATGTCCTGATATCCCATTCAGTCATATTACCCTGACACTGAGCCAACCAGTCCTTGCCCTATCCTAATAATGCCGAGCACCTGGCTAGAATGCGACAAGTATAAATTGTTAGGTCATTGATTTGACTCGACCAGGGTTCGAGCCCATAGGTTCAAATCCCATGATCTACCAAAATGGGAGACAGACGCTCAACTCATTCGCTATCCCGTCTGACTTGCGATTGCTCCATGTGCCCACTAAGCTATGACAGGTGCAGAAATCATGCCTAATTTTCACCATTCATGTCACTGTCTTCTGGCTACAGAAAGAGCCCTCGTCTCCAGTTCAAGGATACCATCAAGAGAAACCTGAAGCTGAGAGACATTAAGACCGACTCATGGACACAACTCTCACAGAAGAGAGCTAAATGGAGAGCAGCAGTCAAGTAATGAAAGCAGTCTTTGTCGCATCGCGACCAACAGCATGATGATGATGATGTCATGAATCTGTCATTGCCTGTAAAGACTGTATCCTTGTCCATAAAATACAAGAATGCTTATTGGAACAACACTTTCACTATCGTATTCACTTTTGCATCCAGGCACACAACATTACACCGTGGCATTGTTAGGACTCTATTGTATGCTATTAACCTCGCTTTCGAATCAAGATAGCTCGAGTGGTGGGGGGGGACGGATGGTCAATTGACAACATCTCGTAAGAATTACCTCCCAAGTAGTGATGGCCGAACGAGTTAGAGTGTCTGTCTCCCGTGTTGGTAGGTCGTGTGTTCGAACCCCTGGTCGAGTCAAACCAATGACTTAACAAATGTATACTTGTCACTCCCTAGCCAGGCGCTCGGCATTATTAGGATAGGGGAAGGAGCAGTGGAATGAAGAACACCAATTGTCCGCGATTGAAATTTCTCCTGCTTAAACAACTAATGTTGCAGGAAAGAGCAGCATTTTAGTGAAGATCTCCAACAACCAACCAATCGATGTTGCCATGTCGTAAAACTCCAACAAACAAATAAACAATTTAACAAACATCCGGTCGCGTACTGCGGGTGATGTACTCATTGGCCGATCTGGCCCGGTGTTTTAAGAGGGCGACTGGTTCTTGAATTGTTGAGAAGACCCGCCCTGTACCTATTGCGTGGGCCCGCATGGATGTGGGATTGGTATGCGGCGCATGCAATCTGCCTGACACCTCCCCAGCCTGGGTAGTCTTGTGAGAGCCTCAACCAATCCACCCACCCACCCACCCAACCAAATCCTCCTGACCAAAAGGAATGGCCGAATGAGTTGAGCGTCCGTCTCCTGTTTTGGTAGATCGTTGTATTTCGAACTCACATCGTTCGAACCCTGGTCAAGTCAAACCAATAACTTAACAATTTATGCTTATTAATTCCTAGCCAGGCGCTTGGCATTATTAGGATATGGAAAGGACTGGTTGGCTCATGGTCAGGATAATGTGACTGAATGGGGTATCAGGTCATGGTGCTGGTGGTCTGGTCTCCCAGTGGGGCAGCACTATGAAGTTGCCATGAGTGTGCACTGTCACAAGTTGGTACCCGTCCTGATATGACCTTATATGTGGCCAGGACACAAAACTCAAACAACCAACTGACCTAGTAACACCAAGTGCCGATTAGGTCGTGACAAGTATTATTCAAACCCCAGGTTCGAACCCCAACTGAGTCAAACCAATGACTTACCAAATTGATACTTATCACTACTTAGCCTGGCGCTTTGCATTACTAGGACAGGACAAGAGGCAGTGGAAGACCAATTATCCACGATTGAAATTTGATCTGCTTAATCAATGATGAATGAATGTAACAAAAACAAAATGTATCTATAGCTGGGTGTATTTATTCCTATCAATAGAGTAGACATGTTGGCCATTTTGGCGGCTCTGTTCTCTACCACTGAGGCCTGAGAGCTTAAGGAATCTTGACATTTCCAATATGCGTGTTTTCCTAATAAATTGCCAACTCGGTATTTTATCATTTTGAAAATACAGTATGACCACAGTATAATATGATCGTTCAGGTCTATATAATGCGATCGCGAAAAAATATTGGGGTCACTTTTAATCGGGGTTCACTTTGACTGAATTTCTTTGAATTAAATAATTCTGGGTCCAACGAATCATCGCGTTATATCCGAATTTGTGTTAAATTGGGGAGGGTGTTATAACGGGCCTTCACTGCATGCATCTATTTTCGACCCCCACATAAAAACAAATTAACCAACACACAATTTTGTTGCATTCATTAACAAATACTGTATATGTCCCAATAGACGCATACTGCGCGAGTGCAAACACATGGATGCGCGTCTATTTAAAGTTCCAGAATTTCATGGATTTGTTTTTGTCGTGCTTCTGAAATAAAGTGTGATTGTCTTATTTTATGTGCATTCAGTCTGAATATGATCGTACATTTGTGCATGCTTTCAATCTTGAAATGGGGTGTGTGCTTCTATTGGGTAGTGTGCTTCTATTAGGACATATACGAGATGTAATTGGCAGTGACATTATAATGGAAGTTGAAGTGCATTAATGAAGCACATATTTCACATGTCTGATATTTTACTGTATTGAGGTTTTTTCTTGAAAATCTATACTGTCTATCATGGATAATTCGGAGTGAACTTGTTTTCACCATTAGACAGTTGTTTGAGAGAAAGCCCGAGCCTACATATTTAAGGGATTTTAACCTCCCACGCCATATAGACATGGTATGACTATGAGAGCAACTGGCCAATGATGACGCTGTACATTATACACAGTGGTGGAAATCCAAATTGGCAGAGGTGATAGCATGGGCAATCGAACCACCGACCTTCAGATTAGAAGTCAGACCTAGAAACTACTCCTTCACAGAGAACACCACAGAACACTGGGTTTTGTAGAAAGGTGTAGGCCAGCTGTTGGTGAAGGGGGCCCATGAGGCAGGTTCTCAGCATCCCTTGTTGCTTTCATAACGGGCTTCTGCCTGGAAGTTGATATGTGACCTGTCACATCTTATCGGGTATTAGTCGCAAGGCCTAGCTTTGGACTGTCAGTAACAATAGAGATTTAGGTCATTTTCACTTGACTTCCACTATTACTACTACTACTGCTGCTGCTACTGCTACTGCTACTGCTGCTGCTACTACTGCTACTACTACTGCTTCTACTACTACTACTGATACTGCTACTGCTACTGCTGCTGCTACTACTACTACTACTATTACTGCTACTACTACTACTGGTTCTACTACTACTACTGATACTGCTACTGCTGTTACTGCTACTGCTACTGCTGCTGCTGCTACTGCTGCTGCTACTACTACTACTACTACTACTACTACTACTACTACTACTACTACTACTACTACTACTACTACTATTACTACTGCTACTTCTGCTGCTGCTGTTGCTGCTACTGCTGCTGCTACTGCTACCGCTACTACTGCTGCTGCTGCTGCTGCTGCTGCTACTGCTACTAGTATACTAGTAATAGTCTCACTGAATCTCAGGGATGAAAGATCTCTGCGAATTCACGGATTTCCGCCATTGTTGATATTCACTGGTTAGCATTTACAAAATGTTAGTATATTATATATTATCGATATAATGCATATATATCAGGGATGAAAGATCTGCACCATTCCGCGGATATTTCAGGATTCCGGGATATTTCAATCCCGTAGCACCATCAGCGTATACTAATATGTGGTGCAGACTCCGCAGCACTATCAGCATATACTACTCATAAATGCTCCACACATATGAGCACTATCAGCGTATACCAATGTATATGAAACCCGACTTCCGGGAATTTTCCGCGATTCCCTGACAATGCTAAACCTATGGGAGAATATCAGCATTTCCACTTTTTTCCTGGAGACCACTTTCATAGCTGATATATATATTTTCGTGGAAATTTGCCGTTGGCGGCAATGACTTGGCTTGATGTCCGCGTTTTCGTGGAAATTTGCCATTGGCGCCAACGTCTTGGCTTGATGTCCGCATTTTTTTGGCGGAGACCACTTTCATCCCTGTATTCTACTACGACTATACTGCTAGTCTACTACTACTTGTCCACTGCTACTATTATACTACTAGTCTACTACTATTCTTCTACTATTACTATTCTACTAATAGTCTACTACTATTCTATCCGATTCTATTTCGATTTCGATTTTCAATGGTCTACAAAATGAGATTCCTTACCAAAGGTTTTCATCAATCAATCTTTGGTGGTGTAATTTGAAATATTGAATGATGGTTACTGGGGAATTTTAAAACTTTTACTACCTTAATTTTTTTTACATTTAATGTTCCTAGTATTCCATTTTAAAACTATGGACAAGTAAATACACATTCACACCAGACTTGTCCTAAGGACAAGCGACACATTTTCCTTACTTCTTTAATTGTATTAGAATGAATTGCATCTTCTGCAAAATTATGCCGAACTCCCGCCCGGTCCCTCACGAGTGGGTGTGATGAATCCTAGTCCACCCAAGAAGTTGTCCAGTGAAATATATTGGTTCAGTCTACAGTTATATAAAAATCGTGTATTTCAAAATAATACTGAGAGTATATAGTATATTATACAAGTATTATTTGTTAGTGTGAATTATGATTATTATGTGTGTATGTGTGCTCTAACATACATATATATATAAATATATATATATTATTAATAGCGGAAATGATATCATTTCCAATTAAAATTAGCTCAAATCATAATTAGCTCAAATCAAAATTGTGCTGAGCTCAATTCAAAATTCGAAATAGCTTGATATATTAGTGTAGTGGCCTTCACTGACCTCTCAGGCAAGGAGCCACATAGACAGGGGCGCCTGGGTAGTGTGGTGATATCAGGGAGCCTAGGTGGTGTAAGCACTGCCTTGTGGTAGAGGTTCTTGATAGAACCAAAGGCTAAGGGAGTAAACCCTAACAGAAAACCATGTTACCGTGGTAGCATTAAGGGTGGTGATGAATGGAACGCCCAACATCTCCCGACCAGCCACTGCAGGGACAAATAGTTTGCGCCTGTCTTGACGTGTTCTTGCTAGTGTGAGACCTCTGTTTGCTCCCCGAGAGAGTGCCGCTAGTAACTTGCAAAAGCCAGCAGCACTTCAACACTTTGCAAGCAGCTTTTATGAAATGTCCAACCGCATGAAATAACATCACTCTCACAGCAGAGATCTAATTGGAGAGTGGCGGTTAACTAATGAAAGCAGTCTTTGTCGCATTGCGACTGACAGCATGTTGATGAGGAGGTGGTGTAATGGTTAGCACACTGGCCCGGAAGGCAAAGAGATGTTGGTTCGAATCCCGCTCTCGGCGCAATATTTCCCATTTTCATCACCCCCCCAAATTTGAAATTTTAATTGATTTTAATTATAATTATGACCCTTCCTGTGTTCCCGGTAAGCAGTTTTGTTGAAGATGCTATTTAATGCCCTATTCAATGTGATGGGTCACATCTGGGCGGGCTACTTTGTAAGTACTGGGCTGACACACAGACAGCCAAGCATTAGACACTAGCGTTAGCGGGAATGCCGAATCTGCTGAAAATTGCCAGCACCCAGTTACAAATCATCGGCCATTTGCTGCCATCAAGCGTTAATGGTGAAGACGGCATGCATTGTAATTTGTACATGTTAGCTTAACAATAACATGGGTAATTCTCGACGGGATGGGAGCTGGTCGGCCTTCCCCACTCCATACTCCTGCCGCCACCTAGCGGTTCGGATTTGAACCCCCCCAACCCCCAACCCCTAATCTCGACTCAGCTCGCCACCTAGCGGATCATTGGAACTGACCACCTCCACCCTGCCTGCCTTGTCGCCCCCTGCCGTGTTGGTTCGGAACCTTAGTGCATTAAAATTCCCACTATGCCTGCTGCCACCTGGTGTAAGTTCCATTCCCTACTGCTCATCGGCCTGATCGTGGCGCTGTCACTCGGCGCCTAGACATGAACCCGCAAAGTCAGGCTGATGTACAAATTGCCACCACCCACCCCCTCAACTAACAAAAACTTGACTTGAGAGGTGGGGAGAGTGACAGGCGGGTAGGGTTGAGCACCCGATTAACCTTGATGATTCAAACTTGATTGATTGCCCAACCTTGATTTCCTGCTTGATTGACCGTATGACCTGACTTGATTGACGTGTTCATTGATTGACCTGATGAGCTAATTGATCGACCTTGATTGACCTATGTTGATTGATCTACCTGTTAATTGACCTGAAGATTACCTTTGGTTGGTTGTTGGAGTTATATGTCCTGGCAACATCTAAGGTCATATCAGGACGAGTACCGACTTGTGACAGTGCACACTCATTGCGACTTTATAATTATAGTACTTACTGCCCCACTGGGAAACGAGGCCGCCAGCACCATGACCCGATAACCCACTCATGTCACATTAATATTATTGGGTATCGGGTACCGACTTGTGACAGTGTGCACTCTTGGTGACTTTATAGTGCTGCTCACCAGGAAACCAAGCCACCATCACCATGACCTAATATCACGCTCAGTCACATTATCTTGACACTGACCCAACCGGTCCTTGCCCTATCCTAATAATGCCGAGCGCCTGGCTAGGAAGCGACAAGTATACATTTTTAAGTCATTGGTTTGACTCGACCAGTGTTCGAACAAATCTTACCTTTGTATGCAACACACCCACGACAATGCCCGCAAAAATAACCGAAGATGTCTTTGTGGTTTGTGTGCCTACGCGTGTGTGTGTGTGAGTGAGTGGGTGAGTGAATGTGTGTGAGGGGGAGAGGGCATTTTGCCTACGTTTTCATTGAGCATAGTTGGGTCCTTCTCAGAAGTTGTGTACCAATACTGTGACATCAGTACCACAAAATCAAAATGCTGTCAAAGTCCTATATACAATCTTCCTCAATGTGTATGTCCTTTTGCATTTGGATAATTGAAAATAAACATATTCTGACATTTTTAAGTAGGTCATATGATGCTCACAGTCACACCCAGTAAATAGCAGTATAGCATGGAAACCAATCTGACTCCAAAATCAAATATTTTCCACACAAAGCCTGACATTTTTAGGACATTTCACATGGCACTTGGTTTATAAACAGTAGTAATAATAATTTTAAACCTCATCGCTATGGTTTTGTCTTATTTGTGATGATTAAAGTGGAAAGCAGAAAAATATTAACATGGTAAGAGTCCAAGTGGAATCAACAATTTTACACAAATGTTCGGCTCAAATTTCAATGTTTAGGGGCAATTTCAGGATTTTTCTTTTACTATATCATAACTGGGTCCATGCATAGAGTGTCAAATGGTGAAAATAGTTCCTGTACTCTATCTGTACTCAGTGTTTGATACATAGTTTCATAGTACTTGCAAGTGGAAACAAAATATTACGATGTTAATGACTCCAGAAAAGGTTAACTATTTCATCATTTACAATTTTTTTTTAGAAATAAATGTCTTCAACTTAATGAAGACATTGTATATGACCATTTGAAGTGAAATGCGCTGTTGTTCAGAGGTTTTCATTAAGCTTGGGACACTTTATTTTCAATGCTGTTGACAATGTCACAAGTTAGTGATGTCATTTTCTATTTATTTAGCTACATCCATCCCAATAAGATACATAATACACATTATTAACATTTACTTTTGATATAAAATATTTCCCACATGATGAAATCTAAATATTGACACTCCAATAATGGGTTTCCTTGAAATATGCATTTCAAGTAGACTACCTCAATTGGTACACAGTTTCTGAGAACGACCCAGTTACATTGCACCAATTCATTGCCATGATCTCGATGTGTTGACATTCCGAATGCTTCACTCTAGAACGTGTAGGATTAAATCTATATTGATGGTTGGTTGGTTGGTTGTTGGAGTTTTACGTCATGGCAACATCTAAGGTCATATCAGAACGGGAGATCTATATTGAATGTAGCCCCGTGAATTGTGGCGTTCTCTGTGGCGGAGTGGTTAGAGTGTCTGACTTTTTTCTAGGTCAGACTCCTAATCTGAGGGTCGGCGGTTCGATTCCCGTGCCCCCAGCTCTGCCACTTTGGATTTCCACCGCTGTGTATAACTTACAGCGTCATCAAAGGCCGGTTGCTCTCATACCATGTCTATGTGGTCTGGGAGGTTAAAAATCCAGCAGTGGAATGAGGAAGATCAGTCGTCTATGACTGAAATTTCCCCTGCTTAAACAACTAATGGACCAACAACAACAACAAAAAATAAAAAATAATCCGGCAGAGTTGTGTTGATGGTTACATAGTGCTGACTGCGCATGCGTCACCTCCATAGTGGCCAGTGCAGGCTGACCAATGATAAGTGAATTCCACCCTGAGCTTCCAGTAGAGTTCGAAAGACCTGGTTGTCTGCTTTTAATTTTTTTTTTTTTACATGAATTTTCGCTATTACAAAATGCAATATTCTATTTTCATATTTCTAGAAACATCATTTGTATTGCACTTGGAATTGTTAATAATAATCATGACATGTGTTGTTAGTAGTTCTGAACAGATTAGATCCTACCTACTGGGTTACATTTCTAAAAGTCCATTTTGTGACGTCAGTCAGGGAATGAATAGGTAGAATTACTTAGGTTACAGGACATAGTCAATGGACGTCAAATTCACTATGACCGGACGGGATGGCTGAATGAGTTGCGTGTCCGCCTCCTGTTTTGGGACGTCAGTCAGGGAGTGAATAGGTAGAATTACTTAGGTTACAGGACATAGTCAATGGACGTCAAATTCACTATGAGCAGACGAGATGGCCGAATGAGTTGCCGTCCACCTCCTGTTTTGGGACGTCAGTCAGGGAATGAATAGGTAGAATTATTTAGGTTACAGGGCATAGTCAATGGACGTCAAATTCACTATGACCAGACGGGGTGGCCGAATGAGTTGCGCGTCCGCCTCCTGTTTTGGGAGATCTGGGGTTCCGACAGTTTTGAACAATTATTCTTATTATTTCATGCCCAAGGGAGAATATTGTTAGTTTTAGCAATTCAGCAGAATAAACATATTTACCACCCCACAAAAAAAAATCCCCCAAAAACCGAGGCGGTTTTAACCTTGGCTTTAAGCGGTTTCAACCACCATGTGCCTAAAACCCTGCAACAGTGGTGGCAGCCTTCGATTGGTTTGAATTGGGCCCTAAATAACTCACAGAGATTAGTTAGTTTCAAGATATACCTACGACAACTGGTCATAGTCGGCTATGATAATTGTTTTGTTTTGTTTGTTTGTTTGGGTTTTAATTCCTGGCAATAGACTACATCGCCATTCCAGTGGCGCGATGCATTGTGGGATGCGTGGAAGTAAAACAAACCCGTGAGAAGAACATGGCACATGCTAATACACTGGGTGCAGCTATGAAATGTGCTAGTTTCAGCTCATCTCAGCTCTTGTTTGGAACATAGAATACCAACTAAAAAAAAATATATAATACATTACGATATTAATCTTTCATTCAGCATTGCATTGACATCAATATAATCAGCACATCTTATGCCATGTGCATTTAGATTTAGACAAATCTGGGCACTCAGACTAGTGTTAGAGCCATAGCCAGAGTCAGTTTTACATATTTTATTCATGTTTTTATTTATATCCTATGGTTAATCACATATGTAGAACTAGAAAATGAGTAGGGTTAATCAGATATTGGTTATATATTTCTTTGAAACAAGTATTTGTTGACACATTTGACATTTTAATATTTAGAACAAGAATTACTTATGTCTAATCAATGGTGATGTAAACATCTGCCTGTAAAGTGACTGAAATTGTATGTTTCTTAGCTCAAAATGCTCAATTATGGAGAGTTGTGTCTTAAACATATTCATTATATTATTATATTGCATCCTTCCATCCATGTTTGTGCCAAATTGTTATGTATTTTTATTAATCTTGAATAAAATCGAAGTTTTGCCTTACGCGTATCGGCAAACTCAATGGCCGTACGCATTTGCTTTGCTGCCAACGCCGTTTTCAGCGCATGCGCAGTCGGAACAGTGATCTCGTCTTTCAAGGTAATTTTTTCAGCGCCAAAGCACTCATCTTCCGGCCATATCATGTTACATTCATTCATGTTTATAATAGTCTATTATCAACAAGAGTTTCATACAAAGACAAAAACGAAGAAACAAAGAAGAATAGTGCCATTAGCCAACAGCATTTAGAGATAACAGGGTGTACATTTTATATTGTCAGTGTCATGGTTAGGGTAACATTGTACTAATGTACTGACCTGTGACAGTGCGCGCTTGTGGTGACTTTATAGGCCAGCCCCACTACGAAATCAGGCTGCTGGCAACATGACTCGATTTCCCGCTCAAATCACATTATCCTGATAATGAGCTGACCAGTCCTTGCCCTATCGTAATAATGCCAAGCGGCGGGCTAGGTCGTGACAAGTATCAATTTTGTAGGTTATTTGTTTTGACTCGGCCAGGATTTCAAACCCCCAACATTCCGCCCCGGAAGCCTGCGCTCTCACCGATTCGGTCACCGAATCCGGTGTGATAATTTTGAATAAGGAAAGTTGCGTTGGTCACGTGACTTGGCTGCTCCTTTAATACATTGGCTGAAATATTTGCTGAGTCATTTATAATAAATGATAACATGGTGAGGGTGGAGTCGGGTGGGTGAAGTGGTGGGTGAGTGGGTGTTCTCTTTTTTTTGTTCTTTACACTTTATAGAGACTGGGCGCGGTGGCCGAATAGGTAGAGGGCTGGCCTCCCTTGCGGGAGATCAGGAGTTTGGTTCCCGGTCGAGTCAAACCAATGACTTATAAAAATGTATACTTGTCGCTTCCTAGTGCTATGCATTAATAGGAGAGGGTACGGACTGATTAGCTCAGTGTCAGGATAATGTGACTGAGTGGGATATCGGATCATGTTGCCAGCAGCCTGATTTCCAAGTGGGGCAGCACCTATAAAGTCGCCATGAGTGCACACTGTCACAAGTCGGTACCTGTCCTGATATGACCTTAGATGTTGCCAGAACGTAAAATTCCAACAACCAACCAACTTTATAGTTGTGTTCCACTGAGTGTGCAGAGTGAGCTACCGGAAGTAGCAATCAGCACATCTGGCAGCGTTTCCTTCACCACCCTTCCTTCCGTTTCTTCTATTAGCATTCCCTGTTTTGCCGTTTCCTCTTCACGGGGACGAGGCTACTGGGGGCACAATTCACCGACTGCATCAAATATTCGCAGATAAAGCAGCCAGTACGGTACAGGCCAAATACAATTTAAAAAATTGGTGATCGTCCCAGCCCGTGCCTGATAAATCGCCGGACCTGATTTTATTTATTTTTTTACGCTGACACTAGGTAGCGACAAGTATACATTTTTATGTCATTGGTTTGACTCGGCCAGTGTTCAAACCCAGGAGTTTGACTCCTACGACCTACCAGAATGGGAGGCAGACGCTCAAATCATTCGGCCATGATGCCTGGTTATGTATTACGTCTACCTCATACACCAGACAAATAAAAAATATATATAAATAAAAATAAAAACCGCCCACCCGACCCTGATTTGTGTGATCAAAAGGACAATCACCAACTGTTTTTTTTAAATTATTTGGCCTAATATGATATGATTGAATATCTCCTCACAATGTATCTGTGTTCAATAGCAACGCATACCTTTTTATTATTTTACTAACTTTATTTTCGCTGTAGTGTTGGTTTTAATTATGAATGAATTGTTAGTAGGACTTGCAAAAGACGCGTGACTCAGCGGATTCTTTTTTCTTCTTACCTTATTATTTTTTTTGGTACATCCCCCCCCCCCCCCCACACACACACCTCATCTGACGCAGCAAAGCCCGACGTCGCAAAATATTGACATGTGTTTGATGCGAACTCTGTATGTCGTAAAACCGCAAAGTGAAGCGACCACACGGCATGTGTATGTAGCAGAGACCACGCATTGGCTGTTAAAGGGGCATGGAAGGAAACACTCTTAACTGGGATGATAGGGGGGGGGGGGGGGGGGGGCAAAGACCCTAGAAACTAACATGGCTCATTCCCTATCTCTCCCATGGTAATGTAAATTTTGCAGTGCCATCTTGTTTTGGGTTTGATCAGCCCGGCTACTGACTGGTGTTTCACATATAAACACATACACGGCGAGAGGGCGAGTTTAAAATAAAAAAAGAGAGATGTCAATTGGATTTGGCCGTTGTTGCGCCTACTGCCTGGTCCCCACCTCCCTCTGTCCCGCCCTCCCTCATTCCCCCACTCTCTCCTCCTCTCTCCCGCCCCTCCCTCCTCACAGCCCTCCCCTTCCCTCACTCCCCTTCCATTCCCCCCCCCCCCTCCTTTCCACCCTCCCCCAGCCTCACGGCCCTTCCCTTCACTATTAAGTGGGATGGTGGGGGGTAGATGATAGAACAGCGGAAACACTATTAAGTTGGATGGTGGGGGTTAGCTGATAGAACATCGGAAACACTATTAAGTGGGATGGTGGGCGGTAGATGATAGAACACCAGAAACACTATTAAGTAGATGATAGAACAGCGGAAACACTATTAAGTGGGATGGTGGGCGGTAGATGATAGAACAGCAGACACTATTAAGTGGGAGGTGGGGGGTAGATGATAGAACAGCGAAACACTATTAAAGTTGGATGGTGGGGGTAGATGATAGAACAGCGGAACACTATTAAGTGGATGGTGGGAGTAATGATAGAACAGCGGAACACTATTAAGTTGGATGGTGGGGGGTAGATGATAGAACAGCGGAAACACTATTAAGTGGGATGGTGGGGGGTAGATGATAGAACAGCAGAAACACTATTAAGTTGGATGGTGGGGGGTAGATGATAGAACAGCGGAAACACTATTAAGTGGGATGGTGGGGGGTAGATGATAGAACAGCAGAAACACTATTAAGTTGGATGGTGGGGGGTAGATGATAGAACAGCAGAACCACTATTAAGTGGGATGGTGGGGGGTAGATGATAGAACAGCAGAACCACTATTAAGTTGGATGGTGGGGGTAGATGATAGAACACGGAAACACTATTAAGTGGGATGGTGGGGGGTAGATGATAGAACACAGAAACACTATTAAGTAGGGGGTAGATGATAGAACAGCGGAAACACTATAAGGTAGGTAGATGATAGAACAGCAGAAACACTATTAAGTGTTGGATGGTGGGGGTAGATGATAGAACAGCGGAAACACTATTAAGTGGGATGGTGGGCGGTAGATGATAGAACAGCGGAAACACTATTAAGTAGTTGATAGAACAGCGGAAACACTATTAAGTGGGATGGTGGGAGGTAGATGATAGAACAGCAGAAACACTATTAAGTGGGATGGTGGGCGGTAGATGATAGAACAGCAGAAACACTATTAAGTTGGATGGTGGGGGGTAGATGATAGAACAGCGGAAACACTATTAAGTGGGATGGTGGGCGGTAGATGATAGAACAGCAGAAACACTATTAAGTTGGATGGTGGGTGTAATGTATATGTGGACACCGTGAGTTCTTGTAACGTAACTGACTTTATTAGGAAGCCTTGATCATGACGTCATACAGGTAATACGTCATACAGGTAATACGGTTCGGGGGTGTTCGGGTAACTACAATACATCACATCTTCCCCTTTTCACTTAACTATAATAAATACTTTATTATTTATCACTACCGTGTCTTGACATCAGAAGTCTTACAAGTAGTGACTTATCTCTATGCATTGAAACTCTTTATTTCTTACTTATCTAATTGTAACACACCTAACATAATTCCTTAACTTATCCTTCCCTCTGTAATTAGCATGTAATATATATTAATACGGTTGTACGTTAACTTATAATATATTATTATATAAATTCAAGGTGTGTTTGTATACGGCAGTAGAATCAGAATGATTATGTTATATTCATCAAAGTGATGGTATAGTCCGTCGGCATCTACTGCTGCTTCATAGTTTGTCCATATCGTGTACCTTCTTTGTTTGACACACTGAAGTTTGACGTGGTAACGTATTGTTTAACGTCGTGTACGTACTTTTTCACGGTCTCGCTTTACGCAGTAAAGGACCGTATGTAAATACACATGTACAGGAAGGTTATTAACACATGCAAGTAAGTGTAATGTATCATTAGGCATACTTAATTCAATTATGTTTCAACTTAAGCAATACATGTATGTCAAAGGCCATAACGAACCGGTGGCCTACTGACTCGACCATAACGTGTTTTATACTTTATTGGCGAATTTGTGATATGTACATTGTCATTAATAGTTGATGGCACGTATTCTATAGCCCTGCTTTCACGTTTAGCAGGACATCTGTAAATGAATCTTCTGTTACGTCTTATAACATTGTCATTTTTATTTATTATATTATAACTTCTCTTATTGCCTACATTAGTACACACAATTGTTCCTTTTTGCCAGTCATTATTGTGGTTTTTGTAACGGACGTTATCACCATTATTTAAAAGACTTTGACGTCTACTTGTATGCTTGTCAAAATATTGTTTTTGTAATCTTTGATTATGGTGCATTTGGTTAAGTTTAGAAGGTTGTACCTTCGCCTTTAGCTCTCCATCTAGTACCGGGATTCTGCTTCTCAATTTCCGTGACATCATTAATTGCGCCGGAGACACACCAATTCCGTCTAATGTCGTATTTCGGTAATTGAGCATGGCTATCTGGACATCCCTACCGTCTTTTATGCATTTTTTTATTATCCGTTTAATGGTTTGAACATAACGTTCGACCTGTCCGTTACCTTGTGCATGCATCGGGCTTGAGTATATTGATGTGAAGCCATATAGTGATGCAAACTTTTTAAATTCGAGGCTTGTAAATTGTGGACCATTATCCGATACTATATATTTGGGTATACCAAAACGTGCAAACGTTTGTTTTAAAGCATCAATCACTGTTGTAGTAGATGTTGTGTCTAATTGTATGAAATCTGGAAATTTAGAGTAGTAATCTATAATTAAGATATAATTTTTACCATCGACATGAAACAAGTCTATTCCAATTTTATTGAATGGGATATCTATTATTTTGTGATTTATCAAAGGTTCCTTTGGGGGCATATTTCTGAATTCTTGACATACGACACATCTGGAAATTTTGTCTTCTAATTGTGTACTAAATCCTGGCCAAAAAATATTATCTCTGGCCAGTTGTTTACATTTGACCACCCCTAGGTGCGATTCGTGTAATTTGTCTAGCATATCGGTTTGTAGACTTTTGGGGATTATTATTTGTTTACCTTTCAGTAGTAAGCCATGTACCCATGTTATTTCATATCGAAATGTGTAATACGGTTTTACATCACTAGGAATGTTATCGCTAGTATTTGGCCATCCTTCTAACGTCATAGTCTTTATTTTGTTGAGCGTTTGATCTACCTTGGTGGCCTCTATGACTTGTTGCACCATATCCATTCCTATATCTATAGCCCCAACCGAAATGTCCCGGTCATATAAGTCATCAGGGGCTATACTTGATGTATGCGCTCTTGATAAAGTATCATTTTATCTGCTTCCTGGGAAGGTTTCACATTCAAAGTGTCCAGTCTTGCTAATAGTCCTAACTTAACACAGGCTTGTTTGCCTATGATCGCACTGCCGGCATCTGTTACTTGAAATTTTAATTCATGACCATTAAGTTTTAACATTGTTTCTCCAATAGGCGTAATTCTATGTCCTCCGTATGTGATTAGGTGACACGTAGATGTCTTTAATTCAGCACCATGCAGTTGTTTGTATACTGCCAAAGGTAAAATGTTGGCCTCAGATCCAGTATCTAATTTAAATGATACTTCCACATCATCAATTACAAACATCACAAACCATAGGTCCTTGTCCTCAATATCCACATCATGGATTGATCCGACAAATAAATCATAGTTATCAGGGTCTTGTTGACGTTCGTGATCTTGTCTGCTGTACTGGTCTGTCATGATCCGGCCATCGTCCATCTCTGGATGAACGTTAATTTCATATATTGGTGCTGTTTGTTGCTTCTTTTGCTGTAAATGGCACATTTTTACAAAATGTCCAATTCGTCGACAACCGAGGCATTCTTTACCTCGGGCGGGACATTTTCCATCTTGGTGTTTATATCCGCATCGTCCACAATTGTTCACGTCCATCTTGCGGCCTTGTTGGTAACGACTTGTTGATGCCTGTCTCCATGGAGATGTCCTGGTCGCCTGTTCATCTCTTCGTCTGTAGCCATGAGATATCATATCCACTTCACTCGTTGAAGACATTTGTACTTGTGAAGATTTGTTTTCACTCAACCGACATAATTGAATACACTGTTCCAATGACAACTGAGGTGCTTGTAGTAATCGATTTCGTAGTTCATTGTCTTTTATCCCACATACGATCCGATCGCACAACAGAGACGCTTCTAACTGCCCGTAGCAACAAAACTGTACGCGATGCTTTAATTCGCGAATGTACGTGTCCATTGTCTCACTTGTCTGGTTTAAAGAGTTGAAGTCATACCTTATCACGGTGATATTAGTTTTTCCTTCACAGTATGTTGAGAAAGCCTTTATTAATGGTCCTATCTTGTCCTTGTCACCAGTCTCAAACTCGAATGTACGGTGAACCTTTTGTGCCTCACCACCAGCAACATGGAGCAGTACACAGCACTGTACTTTTTCTGGCTTTGTTCCTATGCCGGCTGCTATCGCGTATATCTCGTATGAATGCAACCATGATCTCCAGTTTATGGCCATTCGTTCATCTAAATTCAATGGTCCAGGGGGTTTTAATCCATGAAGCGCCATATCTGCTGTATCACCCGTAACATCTGACACCATGTAATGTATATGTGGACACC